>JAYDZE010227970.1:0-20267 GCA_034509125.1 Monilaria moniliformis
TACCTTCATCTCAGGAGTACACGCATCTGAATTCCTGAGAGCTCCAGAATCATCCCATGATGAGCCAAATTGGCCTGGATAAGCCCAAGTGAAAGATGATGGATGCAGACTTACAATAAGAGGTTTTAAGCAAAAGATCTTTTCAACAATGTTCATTTATTATAATCATTCCTTCAGCACAGTTCACATAAAGTAACATCTATCAGATGGCCACAGGTTCCCAACGTTTTTTTCATTTTTTTTTTTCATTATTGATACTAACATGCAACAGGCTTGAGTGTGTCCACATGAGCATGACAATAAAACAATAGAACAGGAGAAGATTGAAAAGAAAGCTACATAATGAAAAAAACAGGCAGTAATCATTCTAGATTGCCTAGCAAGGTGCTAAGTTTATAAATGAGTATTTTGCATAATAATTGTCGGATCTCCAGACACTATGTATTCATATCCAACTTTTATAGGCTGTAGTGTGAAAAACTGAGCAACTACTGCATATCATTTAGCTGTCTTCACTTCGAGAGATAATAAGGTCCTGGTACAAACATTGATTAGGAGTAGACATAAGTACCTTCTTCATATTACTATTTTGATTTTTTTTTTCAACAATTCTCTCTTAGATGTTTTACCTTGAACACAAGCACCTTATAATATGCCAATCATGTAAAGATGTTTCTTAACCAATAACTGTTAAGTCATTAAGTCTATTTGAAAGTGAAGGTCTCCGTACATTCTTTGTTAAGACCCTCTCCTAGAAAAACTTTTACAAACTATTTATTAAATTCTACACTCGGTATGACTTGCCAAGTTACTTACAGCTTACTTTTAAAACCACGATGCAAGATTTTCCTTATAGATTCATTATAATAGGCCCTCAAGATCTTACAAATTACACAATTATTAGCACACGAGAGTTGGTGACCTCTTAAGCATCCTCTCATTTTATATACATTATAATCTGAAATGAGGGAGTGATCTGCTAATCGCATGATTCCATCATTTAATATACTACTGTAATTAAGCAAAATACTATGTCTGTTAAATTTTCTAAAGTAAAGATATGATTTTTACATATTTTGTTTCTAAGTTTGTCTTAACTGGCAATCTGGTATGAAATTTGCTTTTAAGAAACCAATGGTCAGTCTTGAGAATAAGAAGATTTGAGTGGTTGAGATGGTTTAGACCCAATCGGACAAATAAACCAAAAGCTAATGCAAGTTTCTCCATGTTTATATTTCTAGAATAAATAGGATAAAGTACAGATAATCCCGTCAAAAGTTCAAAACCAGTCAACTACTCAAGAAATTTGACTTTGATTCAAGTTTTTCCCATCTAGAATTCTAAAGGGAATGAGAAACTATTCTTTGTTTCTCATGATTGAACTCAGTTGCAAATAGAGGATATCCACTTGAAACTACTTATCAACAATGTGCAGAACAAATATGAATTAAGAATTCTTGTTTATTGAATTATATATAGATATGATTTACTTAAATTAGCTCTTCCTCTCATTATATGTTATAAAGGTAGCTTCATTTGATTCTAGATATGAATGCAAAGGGCCACAAAGAGACCTGGGGACCCAATAAATCTTTATGTTCAACATATCACACAGGGAAATAGAAATATTGGTGGCTGACCCCCACCAATCTTTGATGTCAAAGTAGTGTTGTCCGATTCTTTTATTTTCAGTGTGGTCTAACATGCCTTCTAAAGTTGCTGCAGATAAAATGCTAATGGAAGAATAGTGATAAACTTTTGGCTCATACAGCAAACTAGATCAATGCTCTTCCTTTGTACATTTCCTTGTATATTAACTATAAAGTAGCCAGATCAACAATTGTGCCATACCAAAGTAAAGGCATGCATATACTTGTGTGTGTAAGCATACTATTGGCCAAAAAGTATCTTCAATTAGCAAGCATATTTTGCAAGGTTTCCAGAACCCAGAGCTATCACCAACTACACATAATAGGTGCTAAATAAGGAAAGAAGACTGTAGAATCCCGGTATGTGAAATTTCAATTCCAGTTCACCAGATTTAGCATACTCAGATGCATTTTTCTAATCAATTATACCACATGTGATTTAGATCAAATCATGCATTTTTCTAATGAAACTAAAGAAGCAAATAAATTTCAAGGAAAACCTCTTCCCTAATTCTATGTTCCACTAATCAATTCTAAACCTAAATACCTGTCAATCAACATAGCTACACCAATATGATCAATGGAACTGAGCATCAAGAAATGAAAGCATACCAGTAGCTCCAGAAGACGATTCGGCATTTTGGAGGCGTGATCGTTCCTGCACCTGGAGCACATGAGGGCTCTGCTCCCTAGATGCCCCACTCTCAGTCGACATCGTGTCCGAATTACTCCCATTATCTGCATTTTCAAGAAACGATTTCTCCTTCTTCTTCCTGCCACCCAAAACCCCATCATTGCCACCAATGCTGCCGCCTACCAACGGCCGCGATAAGTTACTCGCACCCAAAGGGACGCCCTTCTCCCTACTCCCGAAGTTGAAGAAACTCTCCTGCGGCAGCGGCCCTGATCGCGTCTTTATCTTGTTCAGCCCCAGAGACGACGCCACAATCGGGGACACAGACAACGAGGTCGTCCCGGAGGGCGGCGGCGGCGGCCCCGCCTCCTCCGATTTCCTCAACTGCGAAGGAGACGATGAGAAGCTCGATGTTGCCTTGCTTGAAATGGGCGACTCTTTGCCCTTCAGCGAGTCCTTCTTCTTCAGAAGGCTTTTAGCTGCGCTTTTAGGCGTGCTCGCGGAGCTGTCCTTGGAGAGGGAGGGCGATGGAGATTTGGTCTTCTTCTTATCGGATCGGATCGGCGAATTGGAGTTGGAGCCGAAAGATTGCGGGCTGTTGGATGATCCATCTGGGCTTGAAGTGTCGGATTTTTTGGAAGAGAAAAATCTGCCCTTGAACACCATTTCAGCAAATTAGCGCGATTTCCGGTGGGAGATGAGTTTTAGAGGCGATGAATTGGAGAATAATAAAGAGCAGAAGATAGCATGGAGGCGAGATGATGGATATGGAGAGTGATGAACCCTTTTTGCTGGTTTATTTAGTGTGGTTTTGAACGGTTAGAGAGAGGGGCATAGATTTGAGGTGTAAAGAAACCAGCAAATGAGTCTTTTGAATTCAATGTGTGTAGATTTTGATTTTGAGGTTTTCAATGTATGTATCTAAATCTCTAATGTAATAAAAAGGTGATTTTAAATGGATTATTAGGCTAAACATGTTGACTAGACTCGGCTAAATTCAAACATGAAAACTTTTTAGAGGAAGAAAACACGTCATTTGCTACATAAGCCACCATAGCTGCATCAAAAGCTCATAATACTTAGTAACTTTTTGTAAGAGCACATATTCTTTTAAACAAACTCGCTCATATTTCATCTTGTGTGTTTATCTACCAACAATCAATATATAACCTAATTGTAGACTTGTGTTACTCGTGTTTAGTTTGTTATTCTGTTATAAATGATGTAAAATAGGCCAGTCCGAATGACCATATGCAACTTCATAATTGAATTTGTACTAATTTTGCTTTAACTCTAACCAAATTATGGGTAGATATGTTAATTAGATCGGGTCGCTCCAAGCTTTAATTAACCCATTAAATTTTAGATCCTGCCAGGTTAGGCCTGTGACTTAACTGGACTGGGCCTCAGCTGATTTTTTCACAAATAAATGAACTTAGTCCGGCCCAGGACCATTTGCAAAGTAGGCCTGAGCCTGGGCCGTAAGTGGATTTATAATATTATTTTTAGATTTTTTTTTCATTCTTTTATTTATATTCTACTCATATATTAAAAAAACTTAATTTATTGAATTTCATGTGATATATAAAATAACATTACAATTCTTACAATATTATATTCTTTTAATATCAATATATTAATATTAAATCGTTCATTATATTTACAGATGCTTGTATCTAACTAATATATATTTCAAATGTTTCAAGATTACGAGCTGAAAGTATTGAAATATTAACCTAATTTGAGGAACGTCGACATGTTTGGAAGCGGCACATGATTTGTTATAGTACGAGTGAAAAAAACACAGGTTGCCCGCCGGATGGCGGTGGCGGATTTTCGGCCAGAGACGATGAATGGCGGCCGCCATACGTGAAGCGCCATGGTGGGATATGGCGTTCAATTCTCCTTGTCCAACCTATTAACCCATCAATCCAATCTATTAACCCAATGACCTGACCCATTAACTAATTAAAATAGGGTTAGTTCAATCACGATTCGTGATTCATTTCCATTCTCTGCAATTGCGACCCGCAGCCTCCACTCATTCTCAATTTTAATCGCAATCTCCATTACTCTATGACCCACTACTACGGTGACCCACTATTTCGGCACAAATGTAAGAACTGGAACTTTTATGGTCGAGTTTCTATCAGTTTCAAGTTTATGTTTTTGTTTTTATTCTTAATTTTGTTTGATTCTAATTCGCATGGAAATATAGAACATTATTTTCCACTAATTCGACTATGAATATGGCAGATGTACTATTTATTATTTAAAAATTTTCTTTCAGATTTTTGTATTCTAAATGTAGTTCCCATCAATCTGCATCAGGCGTTTGAGTGCGCAAAAAATGTCACGAAGAATTTTGAAAGTATTTGAAAAACCTATTTGGGCAAATATATGTGTCAACTGGTCGGGTTGGTTTAGTTCGGCCCAGGCCCGGGTCGGCCCATGAGATTTTAGACCCAGCCTAACGGCCTGTGACAGAGCTGGGCCGGGCCTCGGCTGGAATTTTCAAAAATAAACGAAACGAACCCGACCTAGGACCATTTGCGAAGTGGGCATGGATCGGGCCTGAACCGTAAGTGGGCTTGTAATAATATTTTTTGAATTTTTTTCATTCTTTTATTTATATTCTACTCGTATATTTGAAAATTACTTAATTTATTTAATTCATATGATATATGATATAACATCACAATTCATATAAAATCATATTTCTAATCTCTATATATTAGTCTTAAATTATTTATTATACTTACAAATCATATAATGTTAAAAAAGAAATTACAAGCTACAAACTTTAAATACAATTTATATTTTTATATAAAATTATTTTTTTCTTAATTTTACTAATTATATCTTTTTATTATAAAATATGAAATATCGTTAATATAAAATATACAATAATAAATAAATTAATTTTCAGTCGGGCTTAAGATGGCCTCAAGTGGGCCAGGGCCTGAATTTCGAAAGCGGCTCAATTCATTTGACTTCTCTAACTATAGGCCTACATTGAGCATCAAAATTAGCCTACTTTCGGAACCAAGTCCAAATTCCGACCAAAAAATTATATACGGTGTTAGGGAAGCAACTTTGAGCCATTTTTCAGCCCTGCCAACTTTTCAGCCATTTTTCAAGCCATCGAAAAGCTGTTGTTGAGAGCTTTCTAGCGATACATTCAGATTGCCCATCAAATTTCGCATAATCGGGTATTTGGCCAGCAAATTTGTTCAATGGAACCTATGCGCGGGGTTGGAGTCTAAATTCTGACATTCTATAGAGGTAAAAACTAGAATGTGATTTAAGGGATTTTGAAGCCCATGTTGTGGGTTTTCCGGCCATGTTTTCAATTTCATCATCGCACATTCGGTGATAAAATAATTGAGTTGGAAAATTAGCAGGTGGACTAAGGTTTATAGCAATTGAGTTGAAAGTTTGGCATCGATTTGGCACCATGTCGAAGAATTGATTTGGGAATTCACTTATACATACCGAGGGAATTTCACTCGTGGCCTTAATTTTAGTTGTACATACTATATGTATGGGTGCAATGAGGCACACATGAGAATTATTATCATGAGTATATAATTTGTTGGTGTTAAATTCATAATCCATTCGTCCCAATAAAAATAGCTTTACTTTTGGATATGTATATTAAAAAGATTGTATTTTGTATTTAAAGTAGTATGATCAACTGATGAAAATAATATACTTTTAGTAAAATTAACAATTTTTATGAGATAGTTAAAAAAAAAAAGAATGAACCACATTTATTTGGAGAAAGGGTGTAATATTTATGTGTGACATTTAGAGAACAGCTTATTTGCTACACGCCGAATTATAATATGTATATTTATATTTTGTTACTTTGATAGCATTTTCTATCTTTTCATATCTATACTTGAGAGAATTTTTTTTTAAGTTTTTAAAAAATTGATCACTAATTTTTTTATATTTCTTCTTAACTTTTAAACATGGTTCTTTACTTCCCAGCTATTAAATCCCAAAGGATGGGAAATTAGAAATAAAAACATGCTTCAACAGGATAAGAAAAATAAGTCGAATTTCAAAGTTCAGACTGCAAAAATAAACAATAAACCAGGATTATTTGGACATAATTTTTATTTGAAAATTTTGATATTTTAAAATATCCAGTGAGGTATGCTTGCTTTCTACACTCAGCACAAATTATTATTATTTTAATATTTTTTTTTCTCTAGTGTAAAGTAACTATTACTAGATGACACTAATGTTTTGAGTTCTATGAAACTAGAAGGGAAATCAATTTGCCAATTGCGCAATTAATTTTTTAGAGCACTAATTATTCAATTAATTTATGGGCCTACTATTCTCTTTTACAGGCCCAAATCAAATGGATGACCCAATAAGTCCCCCTACGGAAACTCCATCTATATAAAGGATATGAGGGTAAATGGGCTGACCCAACCCATTTCTGTCCTGTCCAATTTGTACCCAATTTTATTTGCTGATCCAATTAGAAATGACCTTGAATCTGGATTCTGGACCTATCCCGGATATTTATATCAGAAATATTATAAAAAAAAAGGGAAAACTTTTATTCCAATGAGAGAGACAATACCATGAAAAATAATATATATATAGTAAAAAAACAAAGAATTAATCAAAACGAGAATGTCATTTGGATAAATGAGGACTGAAGATCAAGGGGCATACATACATATATAAGCTGCATCACGGGGCATACAACTATAGCTGCCTTATGATTTATGAAGTATGAATCATTATGGCTTGAACGAGCTCGTGGACTTGGGACATCGTAGATTTTTTGGTCCGAAATTTTTTGAACCCCAATTAAGATTTGATGCGTAAAAATATATTACAGGTCGAGTTGGGCTGAAAAAATGACACCCTAAGGAACTTTTTTGAACTGGCTAGCCTGATCCAATTTTAATCCTAAATTTAGTGAGGCGGACCAGCCCAACTCAGTCCATTTCACAACTCAGCATTTACTTTGAATGATGTGATAGATTAATAAAAGATAAGATTAAGTATTTAAATGATAAGATAGTCAAACAAACTCAACTTTAAGCAATCTATTCAAAGTAAACAGTTGATTAACTTTATTTATTTTTATCAATTCCTCATATAACTCAATGTAAACTATCCCTCAAGAGTTTAGATTTGGAATGTAAATATGTTTATCATTTATGACTAGCCATATCTTGTTTAAAATTTATAAATGAGAGTACATATATACGCATAAGGAAGCGAATTTGTTGAAAGGAGAGATGCACAAAAAGCAAGAGAAAATCGAATTTGAAAGGGGAAGAGACAGATAAGAAGAGAGGTAGCTAGGTGTAGGTTAAACTTTGTCACTTGCATCTAAAGCCTACCTTTATTCCATTCCTTCAACTACACAAGCTGCATGTTTTTACTTGCTATCTCATTCTGCCTCTCTCTCTCAACATTTACAGTGCATCCGATAGCTTTTGCTTTGCTTTATTTCTCGGGACAAAGAAAAAAATGGTGAATATTAAGAAGGGAATAAAGTTATCTGAGTAAGCCAGACGATATATTGTTTCAACTTTGAATTAATTTGATTTGGGAAGTAATGGAATCAGTGTCAACTAGCTAGATCTAAATTCTGTTGTCGAGCATCACTCAAGTTGGACTGGTTTGATACTTGTTATTATTATTGTTGACTCATGAATTGAATTCGAATATTTTTAATTAATGATATTTCAATATAATTCTTACGACCTAGAATAGCATATATCTGTATGTATATGGATTGGTTATACTAAAATCTCTCTTAAGATGTAAAACGTGAGAACATGCATCGAACGTATAAATTAACTGCATTCGTAGTGAAAATTAATTGTACTGAATTTTTTTTTATTATCTTTTGTAGGATTCAAACTCAGGTCTGCAACCCTTCATAAATATTCGCAATCTAAGGGCTAAAAATGACTCTCACAATAAGAGGAGTTCTCATTTGAATCTTTTTCTATATCCATGCATAGAAATAGTGACATATATATACCACACCAATATATTTGAAAATTATATAAGCTTACAATTATTTCCCAAGAAACCACATGCATACCCATCACTACAAGTACTCCAATAATATATGCATCTTTGAAGTTGGACCCTCCCTTAGCAATAAATATATACATACATAGAAGCGAATACATGAGATTGTTATTTTATTCAGTAAATACTATATTTTGTATTCATTTTATTTCATCAGTGTATATTACATGTACGATGATAATATTTGTAGACATCATTAGAAAATATAGACACACGATATGAAGTAGAGTTATCGAAATGTATGTATGTTAGAAAATACAATATCTATCCATTAGGACAGGGATGATGGGTTGTCTTACTTTTGTTCTCCTTTTCTCTCTTTTTTCTTTTTGGTTTGAATGTATCAACTTTTCATAAGAAGGAGACCTTTTTAGTATCCATGTGCGCACCCACCTCTCATTTCATATCAAAGACAAAACAGTCGAGATAAACACAAAGATAATTTCCCCAAAACCACTAAGATTAGCACATTTTTGCTTGGATATATCTTGATGCTTATTCCATGAAATAACAAGACATTCACAATAAAGGAAACAAATCTAGAAAAAGAAAATAAGATGGAAAACGCCATTGCTGGTGCATCATGAGATCTCTATATATGTGATTTTTACATGGAAATTCTCAATCAAGATTTCATGTACTCAAATTGTTTCATGTATATATGAAAGATTCAAAATCATGTACAAGTCACGCATACAACCCCGACCTCGAGTCACTAATGAAAAGCATATATAATACCAATATAATGAAAGATAATTAAATGCTCTAAAAAAGTAAAAAGGTTAAGACTCTAAATAACTATGATCATAAAATAAAGCATCATTGTATATGCAATGATGTTTCTTTTGTAAAATTCTCTTATTATTATTATTATGTTTTTTCTTATGACAATGATAGATCATACAAAGACCAATAATGCAGCTTAGCGTTTACTAAATACTGAATATTTTTATTTGAACCGTCTTACATATATATTACATAAGTACATGAAGAGTGCGTATATATAGCTTGCAATAGATATTCATAAATGTTGAATATACTTTACATAAATTGGATAATGCAAGATGTACTATATGATTAAACAATCATCTTAGAAATACATATAGAGATGAAAAAACAAACAAAAAGTAAAAAGGAACATAGGAGTAGTAACATGGTGTCACAGACACACACACACAGAGAGAGACTTAGAAAAGGAATAAAGATAAGCAAAGAAAAAAGTGGTTATTGAAATGACATATGCTTTGGTAAGAAGGATCTAAAGAGGGAGTGGGCATTCTTTTTATCTCTTATATAGATGTAAAATCAATTCTCCAACAAACCCTAATGATCAATATAATGAAGCGGGTCCAATTATTTTGGAATCTGTCAGGCCTTGTTTCTTTTCAAATCTGTATATATTATTTTGAAATTTATTTTTTTATACATACTATAATTAATTTCACAAACCAAAGTTTTTAGGTGAAAATTATGATAGCAACGGATTGGGCTTGCGTGGGTTTGAGTATTACAATTAATAGGTAAGTTAAATGTTGAACAATGTAATTGTAATTCTTAATAATTATACAAACGTAATAATTTTATAATTAAATAAATGGTTATATTTATATTACAAAATCAATTTATTTATGTAAAATGGGTATTTATTCATATGGGTATTCAATTATTACAAAAGTTTTTATATATTTTATATTTAGATATACTATAGATTTAAATGGGTCCGAATAATTAGCGAGTATTATTATATAAATGGTAAAGTCACTGCTTTATAATCAGGATTGGGGCAGATATGGGTATTTAAATTAGAAATTAATTCGAGTTTGCTATCCGTAGTGAAAAATGAAAATGGGAAAGACTTGTTCAATCATATAACGGCAACAAATATGATACGACACAAATCTTGTTCGATTGAGTTTTACTATTTAATGTATGAGTCCAATTATGGAAATAAGAAATCCTTACATTAGTTAATCTTTAGTGATCAATGATCATATTGGAAAAACTATAGTCATGAAACGACAAAATTGTAACAATAATATATATATAGAAGAAGAGAAACTCTACCTCAAAACGGAAAAATGGGGACTAGCTTGTTATGATTTAAAAAAAAAGTAGGAAAAGACACTTAATGAGATTTCAAATAAATCCATATATATATGTCGCAATATATATAATATATATATAGAGAGAGGGAGAAAGAGATTAAAAAAGAGATGAGATTAAAGATGTCGGGTGCCAATCTGTGAGTAGTTAATGCTTACAGGCAAAAAATTGATTAAACTTTGATGTTTGAGCATGAAAGCAATGATTTCGTTGTAACGTTTCAATATTTTGGTATCACCTTTTTATTTATAAACATAAATTAGAAGATTAAATAATTGATGGAAATGTGATGAGGAAACAGACCATGTGGAGGTGGGGTGTCACGCTTTTACATCCAAAAAGAGAAGTTTCCCATAGCCACTCCAAAAGTCAAAAGCATCAAATCTAAAAGATTAGAAAGCTGCTTTCCAAAAGAACCTAACCCTGGTCTGGCAAATAAGAAATAAAAAAAAAAAAAAAAAAAAGCCACACACTTGTCTTACTATTCAAACATAAGTATTTCTTATTATATTAATTATGACGTAAACATTATTGTCTGCACAAATGCATTATCACTTTGGAATGATTCAACTTAATTTTTAGAATCATGAATCTCAAAGGTAAATTTTAATTTTCACGTTAATTTTTGGGTTAATTATTAAAAAACTAACCACAACTTTTAAATATTTTGATGATGATATCACTTTTTGATCTGTACCAAAATAAAGACCTGCCCAAAAAAATTCGTCAATTGAAAGAATGTCATGACACGATCTTTTTCTACATAGTTATTGTATACACGATAAAGTTATATTTTTACAGGAATTTACATAATATATATATATATATTTAGATATTAGGATACTATGGGGGGAGGCTAGATAGCCTTCCACATCTTATTTAAGTCTTAGGAATTTAACTCTATGTAGTCAAAAGTAGTACTTCACATGTTTCCATAGGATAAAAAGTATCTCATACCATTGCTACTTTTGAAGAGGAGCTTGACGCATAAAATTTATTTAGTACCATCACATATTCATGAGTTATATATTGTATATGAATGACTGAATTTACTGAAAATGTATTAATCAATAAAAATAATATTAAAGTAGCAATGCTTTACTCATAAAGTAACTTATTATATTTGAACTTACAGTTACAGTGTTACTTTGTGTCTTTCAACTTTTTTTTTTTTAATGATTAAAGGGAAGCATCCTAACAAAAGAACTCGGGTTGGTGATTAATTTTGAAGTCCAAATCTATTGATGAATTTCAAAATTATTCCCCCTTTCCCTATTCTTACATCTTCTTAAAATAATTTCTCCTAATAATTAACCAGGACGTTGGTACTTTTTCCTAAAAGAATAGTTACTCATTTTTCGTACAAAAATAATTTTTTCTTTTTATATGTTCTAATGAAATATCATATGTGCCATTTTCCAATAAATATAAGAAAATGAGAAAATATATTTGTTCACATTATCGTAGCCACCTGAAATACAATAAAAGTTGAAGAACAAATGAAGAAGATATTGCAAATATTGTACATACCGCAATATTGCAATTGGATGCAAAACAAAAAATGATTTATTACATTGTTATTTTTGCAAGCAAAGTGGCCCGTCACGTCACGTATGGATCATGCAACTAAACAAAAATTATATGGAGTATATGGATTATAAATTAACACGTGGGTAGTCTGTATAAATATGGATAAATTGGAATCTTGCCACAGTAATTAGAGTGTAATCTGTACCATATATTAATTAAAAAGATAATATAAATATAATGAAAAATTGCACTTTTATTTTGACCAATCAAAGATAAAACCCCCAACCCCCACCCCACCACTCCGCGCTACATAGTTGCAGACAGAAAAAAAAGATTCGATTTTCTGAAATTCACCCAGAATATATGTCTACGATTAGACTTTCTAACATGTTATCAATGTCATCACTAGCTCACCGCCTGCGCTTAATTATTACCAAACATATTCCTATGCTCTGTTAATTATCTCTTAATCATAAAAGTTATCTTTGGGTACCTCTATATCAAGGAAATTGTAGGAAGTGTAGCTATGAATATGATGATTGCTATTTGCTACACCATAACTTCTTAATGTTTCAAAAAATGATGTTTCTTATTATTTAAAGATCTGATAAATTGACTTTAAATTCATATACTATAATTAAAGTTTAATTTTTTTCATACGCTATGAAGTTAGTGACAAAATAAATTAATTTTGATCATTTTCATAATTTTTTCAAATTTAAATATCGCCCAAATCAAAACTGATTTGACAACAAAATTTTAGTAAGCATACAAGTTTAACATACGACTGCTAATATAGAATTATATATAACTAATTGGGTACACATAAGTAAGATATATGCTACTCAAAAGGCAAATGTGAATTTAAATATGACTTCTGACCATCATTATTTGACTTTTGAGCATCTGCTTCTAACTTTTAAACGTCATATAGCTTGTTTCTCAACACCTATTTAGTTATATATAGCTCCACGCTAGTTGTCGAATATTTAAAGACACGTGATATATTAAAATTTTGGTGTCAAGTCAATGTCATTTAGACGAAATTTGAATTCAGTGAAATTTTAGAAATAATCAAAGTTTGTTTATTTTAACACCAACTTCATTTCAACGAGACCTTCCTTAAGTGGCTATACTGAGGTACCAAAAGACTTTCCTTAGCGATAGGTCTTGGATTTAATTATGTCTGAGTGTGGGTATTATTCCACCTTGTGTGATAGTGGTGGTCTCGTCTGAGTGCGGTTATTTCCCACCTTGTGCAGTGATGTAGTGATCCCATCTACGTGCGACATAGAGCCTGAATTGATATTATATATATTTTCAAAAAACACTAACTTCATAGTATATGGACAACGCCTAAATTTGACTATATTGTATTAGTACAACCAATTAGCCCGTATTTAAAATATTAAAATAATTTTCATTTTTATATATGCGGGTCATAGGTTCAATGATTTTTAACAGCTTTGTCATCCAAATTCTAATGCGGTTAGATTAAAAAAAAATGATATTTCATGTATGAAAAAGATTTTATTGAAATATACATTGTAGACCAAAAAAATGGATGATTTGAGATATTTTGGAATGTTATCCTAAATAATAATACATTTAGTAAAGCCAACCATAGGGCGACAAGCGGTGGGTCGGGGCTCTCCAATTTTGAGTTGACATATATGTTATAACAAATGGACCACCATATATCCCTCTACATTGGAGTGGTTGCAATCCTAGTTCCGAAATAACCAGTTTTCCAATTTTTCTATATTTTTATTTCTTGTTTTGGCGTAAAAAACTTGATTAAGTGATATACAACGAGTTCAAAATCAACGATCAATAAAATTCAATAAAAATAATTATATTTAGAAAATGGTCTAATTTAATTACAAATAAATAATATTTAAAATAATATATATATATATATATATATATATATATGAATGCAATTATTTCAATTTGATTCGATCCGAATAATACGATACGGATTCATGATCATATTCAATACACAAGTTTTAGTATTTACGGGAATACAAAAGCTAGTTGCATCCTCAACGCCATTTACAATGGTTCGCCATAAACCATATCATATCTTAACTATTCACCTGTCACATTAGATTTTTATACCACACCACAAACACCAACAACAGTCGTACCGCTAATAATACCATAAATTATTATATTATAGTACTAATAAATTAATGTCATTTTCGCACCCTTTATATATGGAATGTGAAATGCAAGGTGAAACAAAAAAGGAGGCAAATGCAGTATTAATGCTATCGTGGTAATAGTCTCCTTACATGTATATTTGCTAAAGCAGGATGAACAAGTTTTTTTTTTTTTTTTTTTTTTGAGTCAGAACAAGAATTTATTTATAAAAGCATAGTCAAAACTTTCCTTATATACCAAAACGCCACACAGCCCATAAATTTGAATTTGGCACATTAGAGTACTATTACACTTACTATTTATATCATGTATGCTAGCTTTAAATTGATCTGAAAAATGTATCGATATATATATATATGTTCTTATTTCTCATTAAAGATTAGTTCTCATTTCATCCACACTATGGATATATATACATTCTTCATTACGAGTCATTAAGAAATTCATATATATAATATAGTTCTTGAACTAACTAACCTGGAGAAATAGAATGCTGCAACCCCATTTTGTTGCATGCAAATTGCCTATTGTGATACTTCCTATAAGCTGTGATCCTAAGATAGCGTGTATTTTACTTGAAGATGGGCTCAGTCAGTCATGTATGCGGTGTAACCGAGTCAAGAAACATCAAGTATTAACAAATTGAAGTTGGAGTTCAGTATTATTCAGTCAAGAGCTCTAGGTTTTACCAAACATGATATGAGTTAGTTGAAGATTAAATGAGCCCAATTAAATGTAAATTAAATGACTATTCAAAATACACATTTAATTTTTTCAAAGGAAATAAATTATTTATTCTATCATCTTTTTATAACAATTATGATTAATTTGATAATTATTATACTCATCACGGTTTTTTTTTTTTGCCGAGGAAGTGTGTGCCCTCCTTATGTTTTTGTTGATTTTGTGCTGGTATTAATCTTATTTGCTTTAGGCTAGGGTTGGTTTGTGATTTTTGGTGTTTGATGGTGTTGTTTTTCAAACTACTTACTCGCCGCCTTTCAGTTTGTAGCCTTTTCAAAAAAAAAAAAAAAAAAAGATCTCGTCCTAGCCCATAGTTTATTAGAGACCTTGCTCACCATAACTAATGATCTAGCTGTATCAAGTGATATATTCCCTCCATCCTCCAATACTAAACCAATTACTATATTTCGTATTCCTGAAAAATATAGCACTTTTCATTTTAGAACATGGACTTACACTCTATTTTATATTTCAACTTTTAAAAAACTACACATTTTCTATATAATGAGACCTTTAATTAACAATATCCTTTATCTATTTAAATTATGTCTATAAACTGTTTAAAAAAAATGTGCAAATCAAATATGCTATACTATCAAAGAACGGAAATAACAACTCAACTGTAGTACATGAAGTATAACCGATAAACTAAATTGCTACTAAACTATCTCATTTTGGAGCTCTAATATATTATAAAACACTTGCTTATTTCTGAACTAACTTAATGATTCATATCAAATTACAATAACAAAAAATTAGAAAAATCTTAATAATAAGAAAAATAATAGTCAACTACGAATACTATCAATCATGAATGAAAACGCCGTTATCGTTAACTTATTGGTACATGTGCTGAGTTAACATCACACTGTACGGATTTAAATAACAGGAAAACAAAAATAAATATTCAGAAAAGTAAAGAAATGAGAGGGGTGAAAGAGTAATAAAAAGTGTTAAGATAGAGGAGAAAACTAAAGGGATCGATGAGTTTTTGGGGCAGGGATTGAGCTTTTTCCGTGTATCACATGAATAAATGAGAGTAAAAAAAAACTTCAAGAGCTCATTTGGTAGTCATGTTAGGATATAATGAAATAGATAAATTAAGATGGATTTTAAGATAAAAATTTACTATAGCAACAAAATAAGAATTTACTATTGTTGTTTGGTAAAAAATCAAGATAAAAATAAATGTGGTGTTTGGTATTTTAAATTATATTATAGATAAGATGTAAAATAACATTTTTGTCCTTACTAAAAATATTAGTATATTAATCTTATTTTGATAATCAAGCTAATTTGAGGATAAAATAATTATTAAGCAAAATTGAAAATTAATTATTAAGTAAAAATGAAGATTAATTAATTTGTTAATAATGAATTAATTGTTGAAAGTTGTCAAAAGTTATATCGTCCATTTGAATGTAAATTTACTGAATTACTAAATTGATAATTAAATTTTAATAAATTAATTAATTCAGTAATTATATTTTGATTAGGTTTTCATAAACTAACCCCAACCCACCACCCCACGCCCACCCCATCAATTTAGTAACATCACCATCTGTTCATGTTCCTCATCTCTGCACCGCCACGGCCCACCGCCGCCACGGCCCCTCCACCGCTGCGGCCCATCTCCACCTTTCCCTTCCACTTCCCCTTCCATTTCCCACCACCATCCCACCCAATCAATTCTTTCTCACCTTCACCACCGACAACACACATAGAGAATCGACCTTCACACAAAATCTAAGCATTCACATAAATGGAGGCCAACATTTAATCGAGAAAAAAAACCAAAATTGAAGAGGAAGGCTCAGATATGCTCAAGAATCATCACAACCTTGCCCAACGTTTAACCCCAAATTCCTTTGCACCTTCACCACCACCACCACCGACAACACACACAGAATAGACACCTTCAGACATGATCGAAGCCTTCACATAGATGGAGGCCAACATTTAACTAAGAAATTAAACCAAAATTGAAGAGGAAGGCTCAGATTTGCCCAAAAATCATCATAGCCTTGCCAAACGTTTAACCCCAAATTCGAACAGCCAGAGAGGGAGTAACAGCCATGGCTGCCAACCCAACAGAAACCTTGCCGTCTGGGTTAGCCCCGCCAAGCCACAGCTACTGGCCCCGCCAAGCCACGGCTACCAATGGGGCTGTTGATAATGGACAGTGGGAGGGGGTAGATGTGGAAAATGAAAGAGATATCGGGGCCTCAGACAAGCTATCGGGTGAAACACATTTGAATAAGGATTTGCACGAAAATCGAGACAGGCCGAGATTATTATCTCGGGCCCTGTCTTGACACCAAACTTAAGATAACACACTGTTGGGCCATGTTAAATTATCATATCCTACCCTATCACATCTATCAAACAGGCCCCAAACATATACAAGTTCCTCCCAATTAAACAATATTTCTTGTATTATATGGGAAATTTAAATTCTTATTATTATGATTTAATTACTAATTAAATCATATTTTTTAGTATTCTTGCAAATTAAATCCGACTTCTAAATATGCTAAGTAAATTTAAACTAATCATTTTGTAGTAAATTTCACATCTCCAATTTCTTTCAATTGTTTAGAAAATGACATGGCAAATGGAAAACACTTTTGTCTCATCATAGTGTGAGGTCACTTTATTGCTTCATAATTTATACATGAAGGCGCCCACAACGGCGTTGTTTGGGTATCAGGCGTATGGGAATGTTAGTGGTGCATTGAGGGTGGAGAGTCAAACCGGGAGCTGTGGGACAGAACGCGGCTACGCGCGGGCGTGCGGTTCATCCTGTACGTCCGCGTGTAACGCCGCCCTAACTCTTGAAGAATTAGGCAGGCGCGCGGGCGACACGCGCGCGCGAGGCGCATCGGTCAGCGCTTCGTCCGCTGACTGCTGTTTGATTTTTTATTTTCTTTTCGACCGTTGCTTTTATATTTATTTTTTGTGTTCTATTTTTTACTGTTAGAACGATTTTTTATTTTTTTTATATAACCGTTGGGGATTAATTTCCCCCAAATATAAATACTCATCTTCTCTCATTTCTCATATCTCATTCCAATTCATCCATTTTTCTTTCAATTCTTCTATTTCTCTTCGAATTCTTCCAATTTTTTCACACAACAAAAATCACGAATTTCGACCTAAACTCATCCAATTTCGACCAAAAAATCAACGAAGAGTTCATGAAATATCTGCGTGCAAAGGGCATCGACCCAAATAATCTCAACTCATTCAATTTTGAAACTTCTTAATCTTTTCAAACTCCGGTCACGGGATCCAATTCCAATCACTCGTTTTCTTGGAGATCCACGTCAGCGACGACGACAACGACGAGGTGGAATGTTCTAATCCGACCAAAGATAGAATTAAGTATTAATGAAGGAAACAAAGGCAGTGGTGCGCCACTTCGTCAGTGTCTCCAAAGATCCACTTATCGGCAACCGGCAAACGAATGAAGTTTTCTTAAAGATGATCACACATGAATACAACAACAGGGTTAAACCTGCTAGGGCACTCATGTGGAATTTCGACCATCTCTGAAAGCACTGGAGCCGGGTGCAGAAAGATATTTCCAAATACGCCTGCTACTTCAACAATTTGTAGAAAGTATGGTTGAATGGCTCAAACGAGATTGATATTCAAATAGAGATGTTTAGATCGTTTTATAAGAATCATATTAAGGCTTTCAGGTACAAGGATGTGCGTGAAATTGTTAAGGACCACCAGAGTATTGTGGCGGTACTAAATGTGTAATGATGATAAACATGTACTACAAAACGTTATCCAAAAACACGCCAATGATGGCGATACCCAATTGCAAAAGCACGACAACTTTATCACCACACTTGGACGACAATTAAGATTTAAGTGATTTGTAATATTTTTATTTATTTCAATTATACAATTTTTTTTAATTTCAATTATGTAATTTTTTATTTTAATTTTAATAAATTTAATTTTTTTTAAATCCCAATTTAAATAAATAAGAATGAAATTAGAGATTAAAATAAAATAAAAATTAATAAAAAAATAGTGGTAAAATCCTAAATAGTTAAAGTATGATATAGTTAGTGGTTCATTGTTGAGGATGCCTAAGCTATGTCATTTTTCAGATAGCTGAAAAGAATAAAAAGAATAGAAGTGACGAATTTAGTGCAAATTAAATTCTTGAAATTCAATTTACACTTTTTTAGCAAAGTCAGGGAAAGACAGATATTGCACATACGTACGCAGTTATTTCTCTTAACACACATACACACACACTCTCACACACACACGCCCACGGAGAGAGAGAGAGAGAGGGATGGAGGGAGAGAAAAGAGGGGGGGTTGGGAGTGATGATAGGCTGCATAAATGGAAAGATGACTGTGCGAGACACTGATTCTGATGAAGGTGAATGCAAAGAAAAATTATGAAATAAATGGAGTGTGTGTGAGAGAGAGTGAGAGTGACGAGTCGTGGATGAAAGATGACAAGCGTGGCACTGAAAAACATGGCGTTTTTGGTTAGTACATGCATTTATAAGGGTGCAGCTACTGCACAGGGAAAAGGACTCTTATTTCCTGACCCCATTCTTCTTTATATTAAACTCACACACACACACATATATATACACATACTATATAAGTATGTATAGAATGTGTGTTATTTAATATATACATATACACACTACAGTTACTGTACTATCCACCCCCGCCCCACCTCTGTAATCTCCTTTTTATATATTTATTTATAAGATAATTGTTATTTTTATTCACGAAATTTGATCTGATTTGCAATTTCAACCTTATTTTTTCCGAAATGATTTTCAACAATTTATGTCAAAGTGGATGTTGAAATTCATCACCGTCATCAAGTATTATATATTAGCCCATATGCCAAAAATACAGGTACAAGCTGCCAACATTTGAAGATGGTGGTTCATGCTACAAGCAAAATAAAATACTACTATACTGCAATGACACAAAAAGGAAAAAAGAGTGACAAAATTTAATTTTATTTGAATATTGCATGATGATAATTATTAAATGTATGAACGGCTGCAATTGCGAAATTTCATAGTTAACCATAAAACTCTTTAACTTTAATTAAACACTATTGTTAAGAAAAAATCATACTCAATAGACTAATCTTGATATGCGGGCAAAATTCCGGATCTAGGAGAATCTACAAAAAAAATTCCGAAAACGGGAAACTTTTTTTTTGAATTACAAAACTGGGAAAAACGCAACAGAATGTTTCACCCGGCCGGGTAGAATGTTGTACAGTTTCCACCCGGCCGGGTGAGAGCCGCGCAGATTGTTTTTAATCTGTTTTTTTCGCCCTCTCTCTCACTTTTTCCCCCT
>JAYDZE010228081.1:0-20266 GCA_034509125.1 Monilaria moniliformis
GCCCTAGTTGCATCTTCCTCTTTAGCATCTCTGTTGTCAAGCGCATTAAAAAACAAAAAACAAAAAACAAAAAAAAAACTACAGACTACAATTTGGGTGGCCAAGAAAATAGGATATAAACTCTTTTGCTTGATGATGAACTTCAAATTGCTCCATACCCATATTCACCAGTAGAAATGGTTCGACCTCGATAGTTTAGAGAGAGATTATAGAGATAACTATGTAAATTTTGAATTTGGATATTATATTTATTTGATTTTCAAATTTTTACGAATAGATTGATATTGTTAATTGATTTATCTCTATCTAAAATAATATAAGGATATATTAGTCAAAACACAAATATATAATTATGAACAATTAAATAAGGGTATTATGGCATAAAAATATAATGTCAAAAAATCATTTTTCTTGCGAAAATCTTAAAGAAATATAAGTAAGAAAATAAATTGCGTGGGAAATAATAAGTGAATACCAAAGAAAGTTGGAACAAGATATTATTATTAGATATTAAAATAGTTTATCAACAATATTGTCCTAATACATAATATTAATTTGCGTGATTTATCTGGACTGTTGTATGGTCTACAAACTATTTCAAAAAAAAAAAAAAAAAAACTTTACTCAAATTATACACACGTAGTGTATATTTTGGCTGGACTGTAAGCATCAAATCCTAGTTTTAAATACAATTTAGAAAGAAAGAAAAATACATGGAAATTTGTACAGCCCTTAATTACTTTTTTTGGCAAACCTTATTTGTTAATAACCCTGAGATTAATTGCAACAAATTCTTTCAAATGATCAAACACGAAAGCCCAAACGACTCACGCACATATGTGAGACACAAATCGGTATGCATATATATAGTATAGTATGATTATATAAATAATTCAATATAATTAATTATAGAAAATAGCATTTCAAAACAGTTTAAGACCTTACGATTATAATATGGTCGTTTATCAATCAATTTCAATCGGATTGAACCTCGAATGTTTTTAATCTCTGACACTGATCCATTTTAATTGGTTAGCCTAATCTTAAAAGTCTTTAAGGTTCTCCTTAAAAGTCCCATCATAAATGTATAGAGGTTAATAGTTTAATGGTATAATTTTCATTTAAATCATAATATTTCGTTGATTTTTAGTCAATCCCATAATTTTTTAAACTGGAACATAAAATCACAACTTTTGATATTTTCTCAATTATCCCACATATCAAAATTCAAGTGAAATTGGTGGTGGCGTGTCAGCCGGAATTTCCGACGTGGACAAAACATCCGTTCTTCAAAACGACGTCGTTGAGATAATTGTTATTTAATTCATAACTTTTCGTTAAATTCCGGCCGACTCGTCACCACCAATTTCACCGAAATTTTGATGTGTGAGATAATTGAGAAAATATCAAAAGTCAACGAAAAATTATGATTTAAATGATAATTATCCATAGTTAGTTTAATTATGACCTTTTAAAGGTAATAGTTGATACGTTAGTTTTGACTATTGCGTTAACTTAGTGCTATGACTATAGAATACGTATGCAAGAGGCAGTGTTTACGAAATTGAACTGAAAGATTGGTGGTCGATTGAATTAGTCTGAAACAGAAGATTTGGAAATCTAGTGTAAATAGGCAGACATGTAGTTAATTCCATTTTGATTTCCTAATTATCTTTAGCCATTTATAGAATGCTTAAAGTACTATATAACTATTTTATTTTATGAATGAGTGAGATTAATAAAATAGTCATTTCAAGATAAAAAAAGTTATTAATATAAAAAGATAAAAACAAATAATCATTTTTACTTTTTTACATCTTAATTCACGACAAATAATATAATAGTTTTAGTTGTGAATTGCTCTTTAGATTTCACAATCAATAATAGACTTGGTCGTGAATTATCCTATTTAAAGTATAATTTACGACCAAATCTATTATTAAAAAATAAAAAATAGTTTTTTTTTTACTCAAAGTACTATTTTTTTCTTTAATCGTAAATTCACAGCCAATAATAGTTTTTGACAGTGAGTTGTCCTATTTAATAATATGTTTCCTTGCGAGTATATAAGAACAAATTCACCGATTAAAGACAAAACAATAGTTTAAGCCAAGAACAGTTATGTATTTTTGTCTTTTTTTATTTATTTATCATTATGGCTACTTTGAACTTTCTAACATGAAAGTGGCTACTTTGATAGAAATTAAATTATAGGATAGCAATCATAAGATGCAAAATTAATTATAGTGAAACCGCTATCAACTTATGTTTGACCCGAGCTTACCGGATGTCCGACGCTCAAAATCCTTCTAAAATAGTAAGAAAAGAAATGCGCCATAGAAATTTGCTGGAATCATTTCCAAAAGCAGTCATTCAATCGTTATAAAAATGGAAACATACGATCACAAAAAAAAAATAAAATAAAAAAGAATAGAGTGAGCACCATATCATCCCTTTTAGCACCTTTTCAAGTCTCTCAGCCACCAATAAGAGCCACCATGGACATGAGGAAGATCGCATGCGCCGCCATTATCGCCGCTGCCTCTATCAGCTCCGTCGTGGCCACGGATGATCATCACGATTCACCAGCACCGAGCCCAGACAGCGCCATCGCCGCCTTGCCTGCGATGGGCGCCTTGGTTGGAGCTTCCATCATGTCCTTCTTCGCCCTCTACATGAACTAACCATGCATTTTAATTTATAGCTAGCTATGGTGGGGCGCTAATAATTTCGCCTTGTTAAATACTTTAATTAATTTATTTTCTTTCTTTTTAGGAATGTAATAAAAGGGTGAATCACTCTGTTGTATATATCATATTCTTGTTAACTCCTCGTTGCCTTTATTTTTGCATGTTGCTATGTTTTTCTTTGTTGGACAATTTCGTGCAGTTAGCTCATCCACAGTAGATATTGTATGTATATATACCGGAGCTTTTGCTAGGTCTTTTATGGCCGACAACGGTACAATTTTTAGGCAAGTATAGAAAATTCAAACTACACATACCAAGGTTTGATGTACGAAGTGTACCATGTATTTATTAAGCACGACTGATTCGTACCATTCTCGAATTAGAACCACAAGTGTTAAAAGTGGTTTTCCATGAAGAAGATGGCTGATTTTTACCATTCTAGAATCTGTCGTCGTCAAGGAATCTCAATGGCCACCATGTATACAAACAAATAGAGAAAATAAGAGAGAAAACGCCACCGTACACTGAAAATCCGCCGTCGTTGGAGAAAATTTATTGTTGTCGCCACCGCTAATGGCCTTGGAGAAGGATGTCGAAGAGAGAGAGGTAGAGAGAGCAACAATAGTAACAACATCATCTGTCAATGAGAGACAAAGAGAGAGAAATATAAGATTAATAGAGAGAGAAATGAGTGAAAGAAAGTAGAAGTGGATTAGTTAAATGAGATTTCTCTATACAAAGTCAAAAATAGCTATATTTTATAAAAATAAAGTTGGTGAACAACTATTAATTTTGACTATTCAGAAGTATTATTTTGCATTATTACCATTTTAGAATTTCCCCTAACTGAAGTCTATGTGGTTGTCGGATTTGCCTACATGACAAAATTGACCGAATAACTCGAACAACAATATTTTTAAAAGGAAGCATAATTATTTTGAGCTGAACAATATAATTTAGATTATTTTTTTTTAAAAACACTCAAAATAACTTTATTGCTTATTGTCTTCTAGTACAATGTTTTCTAACCACGCTGGGAACTTGTCTATACAAGTCGTCTCTCTCGTTATCGTCGCTCCTAACTGAGCAAGGTTGTGGACGGCCTTGTTTGCCGTTCAATACATGTGAAAAACTCCAATCAACATGTGGTCTCTCGCCTGCTTCAGGATATCCACCACATCTTCCGGCACAAACTCTTATTCTTCCCTCTCGTTTGCCATTATCTATGCTGTCAGGATCAAGTCGGTGTAAATTTCTATTGGCTTTACTTTTTACTCTAGGCTGAAAATTATTCCTTCCACGACTGCAAGCATATAATTTAGAATTTAGGACGGTCTCAATTGCAGAAATACGAAAGTAAATAGAGCATTAGTTAATGAAGATATTATGAAGAGTTATTTGGCACCCTTTGATTATGAGAAATTAGGATTACATGGAGGTTTCGATTAGATCAGAAATTGAAATCATACGGTTCGATACGAATCATAGAAATCATGATATTTTAAACTGGAGAGGAAATTAAAAAAAATACTTCAAGGTAATTTCTCTTTAAAAAAAAAATAATTAGTTTCTCACATAATTTGTAATGTTTTGAATATCCCATTAAATATCAAGTTTTATGTATATACTTTACGACTATTTCCTTTTTGAATGATACGGTTCTTGAATTTGCGTCTTTAAAAAATAACACGTGTTACAATATAACCAACCTATCAAATTAAACTAATTAGCTAAATTTTGTAAATGGCAGAACTTTCAGGAAAACGCACCCTAATATAAATTGCTAGCATTTTCAAACCGCCCTAAACTTGTAACACTTTTCGATATGCCCAACTTCAAAATTATTCGAGCCAATAAATATATGGTCGAGCCCGATAAAAGGATCCAACAATCTGATCATTTTGAAGCCAAAACTCTTAACAAGCATTTACCTAAAGAGAGCTTTTAGTTAGTAGATTTATTATATGAGAAAATGAGGATAAGAAAATTATTTTCCTTTTCTTTTTCATCTCTCATTGGAGTGAAAGAAGGGATAAGTAAGGTAATTTTTCTTTTTATATAGAAAATTATGGAGAAAAAAGGAGGAATTTGAAGGAGAGTATTTTTTGATAATAAATTTACAAACAAAAAGGGCATACATAAATGATAATAACTGATTGATAAAACATATGACTCATTATTTGAATGCTAAAATAATTAATAAATTCAAAAATAATCAATTTATCAAACTAAATAATAAATTAGCTTAAATTATTTTATTTACCACTTACTATCGTATCAATGTATCATTCAAAGTATCCCCTCAATGTTAGGTTACGTAGAACCGTAACAGAATTGCCGAGTCAGCCAACTAATGCCACGTATACCCTCTAGCAAAGTAAAGAACATTATTCAGTGCAGCAATGCAACCCAATTCTTATTGGCTACAACTACCAGCAACCACTTACACGGCAGCTGTCGCCGGCCTACCTACACCACAAACTTCGTATGAACACCTTATTTTATGTTTTACATACATACTTCTATCCGTCCTCTCCCCGATTTCAATTGCGATTCTCTCTCTCCTCATTTCCTGCTCGCTTCTGGGGTTAGTCTCTCTCTCTCTCTCTCTCGGGTGTGGACGTTTAGTTTTGTTTTTGATATAATCGAGAATAATTAGAGGTCCAATTGCAAAAGGTTGTTCATCGGTGTTTTCTTGACTCTGTTAATTTATTATATTTATGTTTGTAATTCGTTTTCGTTTGATTAGCCGCAGGGGATTAGAAGCGATACTCTGACAAAAATATTCTGTCTTGTCTCCTCGGCGAACAGGTCTGTCTGATGACTTTTTATTTTATTTTATTTCATTCAGTCCTTTTGTGCTTGATTAATATATTTTGGTCAGCTTTATTGTTAAACGATCGATTCAGAGTTAATTAATCGCATCGTGTCGCTATCCCTTGTCTGTTTAATATGTCTCGACGAAAACCTAATTAGTTGGTTGGCTGATTATTATATCAGATCGCATATTGAAATGTTTCGTGTGTGTGATATGTTTGCTGTTATTGAAAATGGTTCAGATTATCGTCTTTTTATTAAATTAATGAGCCTATTTTAATCGATGATTAAGGTTGTATGAAGTTGATTCAGTATGTTTATGGGTTTAAATGATGACGACTTGTTACCAGCTAGGGATCAAAGTGTTCTATACTAATGCTTTGATTGGATATTCAGATTATGAAATTAATTCTCCAGCACGGGCTTGCAATCACTGAAATGAGTTAGTACTAGATCCATCTCTGCTGTCCTGTTAGTTAAAGCCACCCTATCTTTAAAGCGCAGTGTCGAAAGATGTGAAAGAACTTATTGGTAGTGACTGAGTGAAGTCTAAAAGGAGATAAAATAAGTTATGATTGATCTGAGGCTTCTATTAGCTATTGTATTTGTTTTTGCTTCTACAGTGTATGCTAGATTTTCTCCTACTTCAATGGAAGAGGGGTTGGTTCGGACAGGTTAATACCAGCTCTTGATTGTGTAGCATGTTGCTGTTTTGATATTCAAGTGTTCTACTTTATTGTTTGATAATGAACAGTTTTACAAATGTTTTATCTGTTCTTAGGATATATGGTTGGATTGCACCCATTATGTTATTTTGGAACATTTGATCAGTATTTCATTCCTTTTATAGAATACTTTGTTCTAGTTGTCTGTTATGTTTTGTTATCTCTACGGTCAGTGACATGTTTTAGCTATGTTTTCTAGATTTTGTCAAACTGTTGCCAAGTAAGGTCTTTTTATTTTTTTCATTTTTTTCTGATATCTCTTGATAATTGTCTACTGGCACTGGTGCTTTATTAGTTGTATGTACTAGATGCGGCAGTATTACTGCTATGATCAGCCTTGAGTTACTGTGCAAGAAAACCACACATGATGCTGTTACTTGTTAGGACTTAGTATTATATTGTTCCCTATATTCATCTTTCCTATGAAAATGTAATTAGGTGAAAATAATTGGCAAAATCTGTCCAATTACAGGTCTAGAAATGGGAGTTTGCAGATATTTAGGGCTTAAGAACATGCTTGATATTGTGAGTTACTCTTGAAATGTAGGTTACGGTCCTGTGCGTGCAATCTGGATTTTGTTTTGCATTAGATTTTCATTTTATGTCTGCTATGTTGAGAATATCAAAGTATTTCCTTATCAAATGAACAAGGAGTTCATGCTACAGTATGTGGAATTCCTTAATCAATGAAGCTGGATGAGTATATGAAATTATGTGATGACATCATATGCTGCAGGATTTGTTTTTATTCCAATGCAGATTCTGTGGCTATTTAGTAAACAATGTGGCTGAGTTTCTGTAATGATGGAGTAGCTTGTCTTAAGGGTTTATACTTTATTGCAGGAAAAAGGCTAAAATGGAACAGAATGAGACTGGATGCCAAACTCCTCAAGCTCCTATCTTGTGCGTGAATAACTGTGGATTCTTTGGGACAGCAGCTACCATGAATATGTGCTCCAAGTGTTACAAGGACCTGGTTTTGGAGCAAGAGCAAGCGAAGCTTGCTGCTTCCTCAATCCAGAGTATCGTGAATGGGAGTTCATCTGCTGGTGGGCGGGATTCAGATGTTGCTGTAATTAGTGAAACACAGAATGCCCCCTCAGGTGTCGCGGTGGCATCCCCTCAATCATCATGTGTACCCCCTGAAAGTGGGCAGGCTGAGGAAGCAAAAGAAGGTCCAAAAAGGTGTGGCATGTGCAGGAAGCGGGTTGGCTTAACAGGTTTTAATTGTCGATGTGGCAGTATTTTCTGTTCTATTCACCGTTACTCCGACAAACATGAGTGCTCCTTCGACTACCGTTCTGCTGGTCAGGAGGCTATAGCCAAGGCCAACCCAGTTGTCAAGGCAGATAAGATTGACAAAATATAGAATGCAAAGTTTGGCTTTCTTGAATATGGATGCATTTGTTTTCATCTCTAACAATAGGTGAATTGGATCGCAATCAACTTGTGAGGTGTGCCCTTATTGTGCCCGAGTAGCCAAATGTGTTGTTTGGGGCATCCCTCTGACCTGCAGTGATCTTATCTCTTGTCTTGTGTTTGTTTAAGGTCTGATATGATGGTTATTTCAGCTAGTTTTATGTATTTAACTTTGTCCTGAAGTGGCTTTCTTAGATCTAGCAATAATATCTCTAGTTTATCTGGGTCAGTTTTGTGGCATTGGGAAATTTGATCATGCAAATCTCTATATTGCAGCGCTGAACTTAATCCGTGACATGATCTTTTACTTAGTCTATATGTTTTCATTATTTAAAGTATTGACTTTTAATTTATGAAGCCTCCACGACCAAGTGGTCTTCCTGACTACTTGTCTGTGGCATATTAGGAATCTGGACAGGTGCTAGAACAATCTGGCTCAAGGCTCCGTGTGAAGCTTATTGGTATAGTTTTAAGGGGTAAGGGGGTCGACTATTATATGTTATGTATATCTTTTCCTTTTCATATTATATGATAGTTAAAAGACATATGTCAGCGTGCTTTCAAATCGGATGGCAGGGGTTGGTGTTTGTTAATTCAATTACTGTGAAGACAGTTGTCTTCTTTCCTCTTTCATTTTCTTCTGTTTTGGGTCCCAGCTCAGCTATATATACAGTTATACACTGAACATCATTCTATGAAAACCCGTTGTTTCTCCTCTATGATTTGGAGGTTTTTTACTTGACGAGATGTTGAAGTTTTTGATCTACTTGTCCATTTCATGATGAAACACCATAAGCCCAGGCCAAAAAGGATTACGAGTCAGTTGTTATAGATAAAGTCGTTATCATCACAAGCCAGACTCAAAATCAAATTATCGAGGAGCTGTAGAGAGTGTAAGGCCCTCCTTGATTGCAGGTATGCTAAGAATGCTATATGCTGAGGTCGGTGTCTCTGCACCTTGTAATTTTCCTTATATCTTCTGGTAATTGTTACTTATCTCTACACAAAGAAGCTGGCAAATATATGTAATGGACAGATGCCATGAACAAAGAATTCGAAAATAATGGAACGTGGACTTTAAACTCATTGCCTCAAGGTAAGAGCCACGGGTCCTGAGTTGAATCTGGTCATATGGTGAAACAGTTGACAGCCCGTACACACAGGAATTTGGCATCAATTGAGTTTTCTCCCATGTCACTAAGCTTGTGACAGTTGGGATGCTAATTGCAGTAGCTACTATTTATGAATGACCCTTGTAATTACAAGCTACAAGTTGGCAACGGCTTTTCTTGTGGGAACGAGTTATATTGCGGGAACGGAAGTCGCCGTCTGTTTATTAAAAGTTATGGGAGAATTCTTTTGAATTCACTGGTTTATTTAGATCCAAACACTATCTAGACAAAACATTTACAATCGAGATTTTGGTGTACGGGTATGGAAATATATTTTGGATGCTGATGTATCTGCAAGGCATTCGTCTTACACAGCTAGTGATTTTTGGATGATGTTGATGAATATAGAATATTGGGTGGTTGGGCAATTACCGTACTGATTGGGATAATAGACAAGTTGATTAACCACGATATGGATTGTGATTCGGTGAAAGACAAGTTTAAATAAAGATTTCTGCATCCTCAGCATGTGGATCGCATTTTGGGTTTCTTTTGTGATAGATCCCTCTCGCCAGCCTGCTATAATCACCGTTGATTCGCATCAAGTTCCATAAGATAAAAACCTTCTCCTGTATTAGTTAGTTTCAGTTCAACCAGGGCAAAGATTACTCTATCTATGTGTAGAAGTTTGAATACTTCTTTGGAGTATATCATTTTTATGCTATTTGCTCAAGTATCATCTTCAGAATTAAGTAAAGTAGTACGATATTATGTATGAATTTGGTATATCCTTTATAGTGATAAAAAAGTTGTGTGTATATCTTATTTAAATTAAAAGTTTGCTTCAAAGGTTGTAGGATGTTCCGATGCAAATTTCTAATAGAAGATACATAATTTATTAAATAAATGTATTTTTAAATCAATTTAAAGTTGCCTAAAACAAAGATACAAGGATTGTGCGACTGGGAAGATTTTATTATGGTTTATGGACTTATCAATATCATCTTCAATTTAATGATTTGATGTCATAAGAGAAAGTAATTGGGTGAAAAGTTTATAGTGCAAAAATGGCCATTAACGAACGTCAATTAATGGCCATCAAATTATTGGGTGTGACCATTTACACCATTAAATTAATATACGTTGATATACGTTGCTGGTTCAATTTCTATAACTATATAACACTGAAAAAATTGTGGGGGTATAATATGACAGTGTATTAAAAATCATATAGAAACTAAATAATTTGAAAAAGTATGTAGAATTTACTTATAAAAAAAAATGTACATGTAATGGAATACTCTTAATATAGGAATACAAGGCCAATATTGATACGATGATGTGCATGTGGGGACACATGCTGACATGAGCACCTCAATTGTATGGATGGTGTTGGATTCTATAGCTGGATTTTCATAATCTCTGCCCATTGATTTCCATGTACAGTCATAATCTCTTACCTTTCTGCCTCTTTAATTAACTCTTCTGTCAGAACGTGACTGTAAAAGCTTTTACTTTGATTTGAGTCGTACCAAATGTTCGAAGGGTTGAGCAGCGTTTCTAAAGCTGAATCAAGTTGAGTCATTCATGATTTGCCATCTTTGTTGACTTCCCACATCCCCCTCCCACTTGAAAACCACGAGACCACTAGATTATTTTGAATATCATAAATAAATATGTACATATGCAGCTGAAACGTTGTTATATTAGATAATTATATATTTAGACGGTGGACGTAGATGACGAATTTTGAATGATAATTTTTGGAAAAGTTAACAATTTGATAAATTTGTAGAAATACATACCACAATCAAAATATATGTGGAAGTTATATTGAATTAGAACTCTTAATTTCAAATTCATTTTTTAGCATTATAAAAATATTTGAATTTGAAATTAAATTTCAATTTCAAATCTATCAAATTCCATAATTTGAATTTTATAGTTAAATTAAATATTTGAAATTCCAAATAAATATAAATTTGAGTATCTCTCAAACACACATATATTACACTCAACACAGACAATACACATTACATATTGCACACACATATACACACTGCACACACAACACAACACAACACAACACACACACACACTCAAAATTACACACACAACATACACGACAACATCGCACAAACAATACACACATTGCATGCACAATACACACACACGACACACAGTATACATACTGCACACACGACACACATATTGCACACACTACACACAATACACATATTTCACACACTACACACATGCGCGCGACACACAATACATGCATTGTACACACACACGCACTACAGTGACTACACACACTACAACATCGCACACACAATAAACACACTACACACACTGCACACAATACACATAGTACACGCGCACACACGACACACATAAACACACACAACACACAAGGGACACACAACAACATCGCACACATAATACACATATTGTACAGACACACAACACATATAACAAACATAGACGACTCAAAAATATATAGAAAAATAATATAAAAGTAAATAATGTATATAAATAAAAAATAAAAAAATATATATTCAATAAAAAGTCAATTTCAAATATTGGTTAATTTTTTACTTACCAAACAAAGAATTTGGAATTGAATTAGAATATCATAATTTCAAATTCAATTCCATATTATTGCAATTCCAAATCAATTCCAAATTTATTTTACAAAACGTACCATCTATGTAACTTTTAGGGTGAAATCGCTTACTTATCTACATATTTTATAAGGGATTTATAAGAGTTTTACACATGCACACTATGTAGGGTTAAAGATAGTATATATTTAAAATTTGAAAATGATTTGAAGTATCTGGTAATCTTATATCACGATATCTTACAAATAATTCCAGTAATGAATATGCGTGTGATCGCATACTAGTATTAATTAGAATAACACAATTTTTAGGGAAATAAATGAAGAAAGCAACAAATTGATGGACTAGAAACGAAGAAAATGAAAAGGGAAAATGGGGCAAAAAATATAACTAAAAATAAAGTAGAACCCACGCACAAGATTGGGGCACCCACACAACTACACACAGAAAGGCAAAATGACCCAGTGGGGCTCTGATCGCCTAGCCATGACGGCAGCATCGCCATTTACGCCCTAGCTAATGGCCCAGACGTGAATGCAGCGTGGGGCCAGTGGAGAAGACGTCAGCAGGTCTCGCCCTAAACCAATGAGGAGAAGACACGTACGCCGGGAAACTGAGACGGAGGCCACGCGCTTTTGAGTGGCACGTGTGCGGCACGGGGCAAAAGTGGTGAAAGCGACATGAATGAAAAGGAAAGAGGCGGTCAGAGTGGGCGGCTGAAAGTTGGAGTTGAGACAACGCCTTTTGCTTTGGCTTTTCCTTGCTATTATTATTGATTATTTCGCTATTATCAATTCTACTCCCATTGCCCGCAACATCTCAATACTGGCAATTCTCTGTTTTGCCCCTATTGTTATGATGACGAGGGAAATTGCCTTTATTTTTAGTTTCTTTTTATTACTATTCTTGGGAAATAGCCAACACTTTTAGTTGTTTGCTTAATCACTACTCCTTGCCCCGGCTAAATGCAATTAGCATGGTGTAAGTTGGTTTAAGACAAGTGGGAGTTTGAGAGATTATGAATCTAAAATAAATATTATCCGTAGATACTTACCTTATATATCATTTAGGTTATATATATATGGGCATAGTGCTACAAGCATACCTTGATATATACATATATAATTGATTAGGAATCGAACTACTTTTTTAGCTATCCAGCCGAAATCGTGATTAAAGGAGTGGAACAATTATTGAAAGGAATAATAAATAAAAAGTAAATATTTGTGATTGAATTGGATAATTCCAAGTATTGGAGCAAGTCAGATGACATAAATAATAATACTATAACAAATTAAATTAAAGAATTACTTTTCCCACACCAAACAATTTAAAAAATAAAAATATCCCCTCATGCAGTGAATAACACGTCAGAGCTAATCTAAAGAAACCCCAACCTAAAAACCCACCGCAAATCCAAAAAAAGTGACGAGGGCATTATCGTCCATTGACAGCCAGAAATTGCCAGATACGCGTCTCTGTGAGGCCATAATTCCCTCACCTTTACCGACCTCTCGCCCCTTCAAATCCCACCTCCTCCCTTCCCGAAAACCAACCCGCAACTCTCTCTCCCTTTTTCTCTCTACACTTCTCTATTTCTCTTTCTAGAGATCAACACGCAAAGTTGCCAACAATTCTGTACGAAATTATTTGTTTTGTGTTTTTCAGGTTTCCATTTTTGACTCAAAAATGGCGCAGAGGACCGAGAAGGAGGAGACGGAGTTCAAGGTCGTGCCTGAGACCATCTCCCTGTGCGTCAAGTGCGGCGTAGCGGGCAACTCCGCCGCTAATAATCTCTGTCAGAAGTGTTTCAACGCCACCACGGCGGCGTCCACCTCCGCCGCCGCGTCCTCGACCACCACAGCCGCCACGTCGTCGGTCGGTGCCGTGGCGAAGCCGTTGAATCACGTTTTGTTGGAGAAATCCTTTAGATCTAGCTCGTCTAGCCTGTTTCTGCCGGAGAGGAGGCTTGCTTCGGCGGGGACGAGTCGAGATCTAAAAAAGGAGGCCTCCGTAGCTGCGGTTCCGATGAAGAGAGAAGTTAATCGGTGCTCCGGTTGCCGGAGGAAGGTAGGTCTGACCGGATTCAGATGCCGATGCGGAGAACTTTTCTGCGCCGATCATCGATACTCCGATCGGCACGACTGCAGCTATGATTACAAATCTGCCGGCCGGGAAGCCATCGCGAGGGAGAACCCGATGGTCAAAGCCGCGAAAATCGTCAAAATATGAGGCATAAGCAAAGGGAAATACCAATCAAATATGCATCCCCGGCCGGCCGCATAGTCAAATTCGCCATCTTCAGCATATGAAGATCGATGCTCCGGCTATGTTGTAGCTCTTCCGGTGAAGGACTCGCCGGTAGAATTAGAGCGAAACGACGGGAAATTCGACCTCTAAATTTCGTTTTTTTAATTACAAAAAATTAGAAACGGAAATTACTGTCAAAAAATTATATGTCCGGTGTGTCTGATAAATTCGTAATTGTGTTTGTATGCCGATTAATTCTTTGTTTCAGTTATTATAATATCAAGGGAAAGATTGCAATCAAATTATTTTTAAAGAGTTTTTGGATTGAATGCGAGTTTTGGCAAGTTTGAGAAGGGTGAGATGTTAGCAGATACTCGTGAGACATGTGTGAATAAGGCGGGCCCCATTAATAATGCGTGCAAGTTGGATCGCAACAGTTTCAAGGATTCAAATTTTGTTATAGGTGTGAATTTCAATTGCCAGAAGAGAAATGCAAGATATGATTTTAACCTCAAGCAGCTCTTTTCGATATATTTCTTCTTAAAAAGAGATAATTAATGTCTAGATTTTTTTAATGAAATTATTTTATTAAGAATGACTCGGGTATCTCTGAACTGCTAAGGAGGTGCTTGATATGATAAAATGAGAAGAAGAAATTGAGTGATTTTCATTTCCATTCTTTGGTTTGGTGTAACTCTTTCTAAGAAATCATCGTCATTATTAGATTAGGTATAGACATTCCTTCCCATTCCATCCCAATACTATCTCCTCATCTAACTTTATAAAAACTTGTTCAATGAATTAACATTTCTTATAATAATTCTGTAAATATACAGTTATTTTATTTTCAATAAATAGAAGGGCTATAATGCAACAAAAGTAGTTTCCCCAGCGTTTTTGCACCAATATACGTTTTTCCTGGAGCGTTTTTGCTCCAAGAAAAAGGTTAGGGGTGAATACAGAAAAGCTTTTGTTTTATTCAGACCAATTGTGAGTTGAGTCTCCCGGCAACCTATTTTGTCAGGAACAAATTTTATTAAGAAAAACTGGCAGCCCTAAAACATTTGTTTTTTCTTTTCCATTTTTCATTTTCCTTTTGGGAAAAAATTGGCTCTAAAAGACTACAACTACATCAATATGGGAATGTCCGATGAAGAACATCAACTAACAGAACTCCATCATGAGAGGTCTGACCACTTTTCCACACTGTGAAACCTGAAGGGAAGTAATTAGCATCACTCCATCGCTTCAACAAACGCAGCGCGAAAGGGCCTTGAGTTTCCCCTTGGGGATCCACATAGTGCCATACAGCATCGTTCGGGTTTTCACCACAATTTATGCCGCCACTCTCTTCTGGCACATCATTTTCTGAGTCGTCATCGCTTAATTCAATCACCGTAGTTGTACTTTGAGGGTTCTTTTCTCCAGAACATATCACCTGCGTCGCTGTACTGTTTACGTCATTGATCACAATGGGAGTTGTAATAAGTGGTTGTTCTGGCTCTTCCCGACCTCGAGGGTGCAGTGTCTCGCTACTGCTTTCGTTACAGCTCACATTAGCGACCAGCATCCCTTGTTTGATAATATCAGCTGATTGATCACATACATGAATGTGTAGATATTAGTGGAGGAACAAAACTTACAATATGCATTTAGAAACACAGCAAGGAAAGGACTGTTAAGAGTGGTATCAAGCATTGTGAGAAATCGAAGGAGGAATTTGGAAACGCCTACGAACAGACATTAACTAACTAGGTCCATCCAATTAAATAATACTGGCAAATAAGAAAGAGCTTCTTCTATTGTCCGTACAGCATTAACTTACGGTGGCAGAATAATGGTGCATGTCGTTTAGAACACTAGGAAACTGGCCCCAATTCCCTGAGAAAGTCAGGAGAGCCCAATGAGGACTTATGTTTTACATGCAAGTGTTTTGGATGCTGGAAATCCCTATGCCCCTTCAGTTTGAGTGAATACTGAATAAAGGTGTTAATCGTTTTAATTTTGAATATCAAGTCGACCTCAACAAAAGGATACAAGCATGAACTTGGCAATTTGCGTTCTCAAGTGCTGAAGCGCTCCTAATTCTTCAGTTCTTTATTGGAATGTCTATAACATTATAGATTAAAGAATTATTCTGGAAAGTGATAGACAGTAGTTTTACCTTTTGGATCCTTGAGAGGGATGTCTGCAACCCAATTAATGCCTCCATTCTGAACTTCGAGATCCTTGAGAGGGATGTCGGCAACCCAATCAATGCCTCCATTCTGAACTTCGAGAGTACGTGAATCACGTAAAATAACTTTAGGCGGAGTACCAATCTCCCCAGACCCTAGAAATTAGTTTAAAACATGAAGTTTAATGAGTTCATAACACTAGCGAGTCAATGGCTACTAATTTTGTACGTATTTATAGGCATGCATAATGATTAAATATGCTGCTGTGCTGAAGAAGACTTACATGTACAATAAGAAGTATAAAATATAATATCACAATTCACACGTAATGAAACATGCAACTTAGAATGGCATAATCCAGGTAACAATTCATAGACCTGTCGAGCAGAATTATAGACAAGACAGTGCACCTGAAGCATCTGTGCTGGAGACGTCAGAACTTCCCCTAAGAATTGATTTTGGAGAACAAGCAGTTATTCCTGCTTTTTCAGAAGCAGCGGTTACCGTAGCTTCAGGCTCTAATTCTTCAGCAACCACTTCAGGAAGTTTGAACAATAATTTTTCTTGTTCAGATGGTTTCTGTAGCATTTTCCTTCTTTCTAGGTACTCGAACTTTGTAAATTCTAGAGGTTAAGTAAACAATGCTGCTCATCAAATGAATAGAAGACATGAATAAATAAAACAGCAAAATGCTGTATTAACTATTACGAAACAAGGACCAAAAAGCTGCACTGCCTGGCTAGAAATATGAACCCTGTTTCAGGATATTGTAGATGTTCTGGATTGTTATAGCATCTCAGATTAGTCCAAAGTTATTGAGGTGAAAATTGCACCAAGGGAAACAAAAAAAAAACAGCATAAAAGATTACACATATTAATGTTCTACCAGAAACAAAAGCAACAGATAAATGATCAACTGGAGCAATTTTAAAATTACTTGCAAGATACAGAGACAGCATTCTTTGTAGGAAAAACTATAAAGACCATTCGTGCAAGTAGACATGTTACAAGAACAGAATAAATGACATATGGACTTTGCACACAGAAAGTACTAGAAAACAAAACAATATCGCCCAATTCTCCTAAACTTGAAGTTCAACTCCTTTGTTATCGATTGCCTAAAACTAAATGCAAAATTAACAACACGAATGTAAACTTTCTAGATATTGAGTGCAGAAAAGCATTTTAGGACATGAAGAAGTAGGTAGATCAAAGGATATTCTCTTTGCCATCCTTTCTCATTGGCATGTTCAGCAAGCTTTTGTAACAGAGATATTTCTTTGGCAATCCACTGGAACCAAATAAAAAAGGATCAGGAAGATGTATCTTTCGTAAGTTACAAACTGCAAGAAAGGTTGTATGATAGGAATGATATGCACCGTTAGAAAATTGTAATGTGAGGATGCTATCACAATAATGTCCTAAACTTTCGATTTGTAGTAAATTTGTAAAAGTATTAAAAATATCCAGAAAGTTCCTGTTCCTCAGTTTGAAATATCAGATGCTCAAATGTTTATTTTGAGTAATCTGATTAACTCATAATCTTTTACACCTCAACTCTGATGTGTATCATTATTCTCAACAAGAAATGCTATTGGAGTTAACTTAAAAGATTGGACTCTGATATGAGAACCCCGCCTGAACCACTCAAACCAAAAAGAATGGTTCATGCTATCAAGGTGCAGCAATTTACAAGGAACCATCAAATTGAAGCATACGAAATAAATACAATTTTCACCATGACATTATCTAAAAATCGATGGCAATGGACATCCATGTGGTTAGGAAAATGATTACTAAACGGGTGTATTTGTATGTGAATACAATAGTTTAAAAAAGAGTAAGAAAAAAATATACAGATTACTCAGGTCAGCAAGATCCCATCAATGAAAATAGTGGATAGAGAGTATCTTTAGTGGGTGTATCTCATCGACAATTCCAAACAAACATAAATAAGGTAATATCAATTGCAGGTATCTACCACAAACAGCATTATAAGTTCTATAGCTAACAATGGTACAGCATACAGATAACACAGATATACATTCTAAGATTACATGCATAAAGAAAACATAAGATGTGTAGAACTGATACAACTTAAGTGTGAGTTGAATAATATGGACAACGAGCAAAAATGCTAAGACACAGAAAGAAAAAGGAAAGAATCAGATCTTACATTATTTGTTATATCAACATGAAGTCCTTGGGCCTTCAATTGAACCTCATTCTGCAATTATGTAGGTAAAATTTATTTGAAAATTTTGAGGTAAGAATGAGAGACTATAAGAACATACTATTATTCACCAAAGCATGAAGAGATAGAAAATCAGTGACAGCATTAGTGGTTAGCTCCAGTATCCAGATAGTGCATTGAGCAAGGTAAATGCTATGCAATGGTGGCTTTAATTAAGTACAGTTAATATTTCACTAGCTAAAAGCATAAAAAAGTTCCTTCACAATTATAACAGCAGTAGCTGATAATTTCCTAAGGGTCAGATTAATGAATTTCTAATTATAATCACTATTATAAATCTATGTAGTTCCAAACTTAAACATAGAACAGCAGAATCATTTACACTCAACAATTGTAGACATTACCCTTTCCCATATCATTCTCAATTATTCTACTGATTGAATTGGGAATGAAATCTGATCAAATTATCTTTTTCATCTCTGAAGTTTCATAATTTGTGGTTAAAGTAAAAAGTTTCTTCTAATCAAAACAGTTTCTTGTCATAGCTCATGAGCAAACAAAAGTTTTGTTTGTAGTCAAAATTCTTACAACGGTAAGCCTGTTAAGCGAGCCAGCTTTAATCCTGTCCCAAACATCATCAACTTCTTCCTGAAATAAAGAAACAAGGATGAGATGGCAATGCACAAATGACAAAAGATGAATACAAAGTACATTCAAGTGACGATTCACATCATGTTAATACACAAACTCACGTTAGTAAAATAAATGCAATAATATGATATCTAAATCACTATCAAAACAATAAGTTCCTCCGTCAATACCTTTGGAGTTTGGAGGCAAAACATAACAAGGGGGTAACAGAAATTACTACAAGTAAACTTACAGCATAATACAGCAGAAAATTTTCCAGCATGAAGACACCCAAGTACTTATTGGTGGACGGAGCTAGGAGTGTAAGAACATTCAGTATATAACAGACAAGAGTAAGATGCTTTCCATGTTAACCAACTGTGGATACCATAACAGCATATGATATGATACTTGATAATCTCATCAGTGCTACAACACCCATCCAACCTAGGCTACATCATCTCTAAACAGTTCAGGGTTTAGATAAACTTACGTTAGTAAAGTTATCATCTGACAGCATGCAAATGGGGACATCCTTAAAGAAGTTTGAAACTCTTAGGTGGATTTCAATATCAGCATCACCAGTACCAGAAATCTTTTCTATACCTGTGAAATAACAATGTTAGATAAGCAACTGACAATAATAAACACAACATGTTCTATATATACATGGAAGCAAATGGAGAATGACATGACATATCAAGCATGACAAGGAGATCAGTGAAAGTAGGCCAATCAAGCATTTCACAAGTGACAGCCAGTCAGAGATGTTACATACCGCAAGCAAGGGAACAAAAAGGATCTAAAATTAGTTCTGAAACTCCAGTCATTTCATAAGAGATGGCCACTCAAGTAACTTGGATAGCATGAGTATGGAACCAGAAAGGATAAGATTCTTTCAGAAAAGAGATTTAACTCTCCAATGTCGAGTACATGTAATAACACAGTGATTGCAAGAAAGGTGTTGATGAAATTAGCAACTGAAATCTTGGAGCAACCAAACTAAATAAATCAGAAAGCCAACTTCAATTTTTCCAGGAAAATAGTCTCAACATTTCCTAATCATTAATAAAAAACAAAACCCTCCCTGCTCATTTTTAAGTAGTTAACTTTAGAATAAAACTTATACAAACCCCAAGCATTCTCTAACAGAAATTCTGAAGTGGTAAAATAGCTGGTTCAGAACTCAGATGCAATGTGTAACTCTCGGATAAGGTAGGACATGCTCCCAATCATCTTATTGATCTTCTACTATTTTACTTTATTTTCCCAAATTTTTCCTTATGCATTGGAAGATAATGAACAAAAAGACAATACTGACAACAGAGGCTGACAGCAATATGATTTGAGTTACTATCAATATTCTTCAACCATCGCAACCTGATTCAAGTATATTCAAAAGGGAATCTGACAAGTGCAACTGCTTACAAGGTACCTATGGGCAAAGTAGCTAAGTTGCAATAATAGAAATAGGCATCACTCGCATGGCTTACAATAGTAAACATATACAGTTAATCACCTGTGACTTGTTGAAGCTGGAAGCGATTCTTTTGATAAATGTCATTAGGGTCAGATTTCATCCTAACAAAGCTCCCCACTATTTTAAATTCAAAGCTTTCAGGAAACTT
>JAYDZE010228192.1:0-20260 GCA_034509125.1 Monilaria moniliformis
ATGAGGAGAGAGAAAAAGTTATTTCTTAATCATTTACTATAAAAGGAAATGGGTCATCTGAAATGGGACAAACTAAAGAGGAAAGTGGGTCATCTGAAATGGGACGGAGGGAGTATTAATTACTTCTTTTTTCTTTTTCTTTTATTCCCCTATATTTGTTTTTAGGTTCATTGACTAGTTAAATAAATATAAGTCCTCATTTGAGCACTGAAACTGAATATCATCGAAGTTCGATTCATTTACATGTTGAAAATCAATATAAGTCCTCATTTAAGCATTGAAAATTAATAATTCCTTTGAAACGCAGTTACTTTGATTGAATCAACAAACATAGTTCCATATTTCAAGTTTTTATCCCTTCAAATTGAAGTTAAATATTTATTATTTTTCTTCTTTTCTTCCTTGTTCTTCCCCTACAACTTGTACAAACCATTTCGGACGACTAACCTAGGAACCTTAAATTTAATTTTGCCAACCGCATTTAGTCAGTCTCATTTCTATTATGTTATGGCATTAGGTAATATAAGATGTCAAGATCTCCCATCTCATACGTTCAACATTTGAATACAACACCATAAAATTCAACATATAATCTTCTTGTTTACATTACCTCTTTTGCTGAGAGAGAGAGAGAGAGAGAGAGAGAGACCGTTGTCAAATCTTGGGATGAGCATTTATATTGAAGTTTTCTTCATTCTTTGAGCACCAATTTCATAATCCAAATCATAAGTCTTCGAACTTCATTATCCATTCTAGTCAACTCACAAATCTCTGTGTCTCTCACATTACAATCTACAGTTCCACACCACCAACCAACTCTCCCTCTCCCTCTCCCCACACTTGAATTCCACCGCGCAAGCAACGCAACCATATATGCTCGAGCTCAACATCACAAACAACAGTAATTCAAGGAATCGCGATGGGTTATCTCTCATGTAAAGCGGAATCGTCCATCTCCATCACCGATTCCCGCCTCGCCTCAACATCATCCTTCTCTCCCTCCCCCAAATTCCCTTACACCTCACAAAAGGAAAAACCCAGAGACAAAAAACCCATCAAAATCCAAGAATTCAACTACAAAGATCTCGAATTGGCCACCAACAACTTCTCAGCGGCCAAGCTGCTGGGCAGGGGCAGCCACGGCCTCGTCTACAAAGGCGTCCTCCGCGGTGGCCGCCTCGTCGCCATAAAAAAACCCTCCAGAGCCGCTCAAAGAGTGCCGTCGATTTCCGAAAATTCAACCGAATTCGAGAACGAATTTGACATCTTGTCCAAGCTGCAGAGCCCTAGATTAGTCAATCTCGTGGGGTTCACCAAGAATGGCTCCCAAGATCGGCTTTTGGTGGTGGAATTCATGAGCAACGGTACACTTTATGATGTTTTGCATTCCAATTCACGGCCCCCGAATTGGGGGAGGAGGATAAAATTGGCTTTGCAGATTGCAAAAGCTGTCGATGTGTTGCATTCTTTGAATCCGCCTGTAATTCATAGAGATATTAAATCTGCTAATGTTTTGATTGATAGAAACTTCAATGCGAGATTGGGGGATTTTGGGCTGGCTTTGAGGTGTGTGGATGATTCTAGGTTAAAATCAACTCCACCTGCAGGGACAATGGGGTATCTGGATCCTGGCTATGTAACCCCTGATAATTTGAGCACAAAAACTGATGTCTTCAGTTTTGGGATATTGCTTCTTGAGATTATTAGTGGGAGGAAGGCCATTGATGTTGCGTATTCGCCTCCTTCGATTGTGGATTGGGCTATACCCTTGATTAGGAGGGGGAAACTGCTGTCTGTGTATGATCCTAGGGTTCTGCCGCCTAAGGACGCCTCCACATTGGCTGTGGTGGCCGCCAAATGTGTGAGGTCTTGTAGGGAGAGGAGGCCGTCGATGAAGGAGGTGGTTAAGTGTTTGAGTGAGTTGAGTAGATTAGTCCCACTTCATTCTTGGAATGGTATTGCTAATCCTTGTTTGATGGTGGATACTGTTGGCAAGCCAGTGCAAACGCCATCAAGAAATGCTCAGGTGACTACCAAGGGTGTTGATGATGATGATTCCAAAGTTGGAACGCCATTGTCAACCCCACGGAGAGTGCACTCGGACTTGGGGGTCCGGAGTAATCTGATGGAATTGATGTCCGGCCCTGATGGCGAGCCTAAATTTCTTGTTGAGGAGGGTCGTGAAACTAAGTCTGCATCCAAGAAAAGGGTGTCGAGTTTCAGGTTTGAAAGTGGTAAGTTTGTAGGGAGGAGTAGTATTCGCACTAGTATTCTTGGCAACGATAGAGATGTCATACCTTCCATATTGGCAAACAAGTGAACTGAAAACTGAAGAACGAGTTATAGAGCCTTTGGTGCTGATTGAAAACTGAGCAAAGATCGAATGTGTAAGTTTCTGTAGCTTCTCCACATTGTTGTAGATTGTAGATGGGATTTGATTGAATAGCTTTGTGTTTACAATTATCAATTCAAGTGTATATCCTGGTGCACAGCTGGTGCATTAGCCGTGAGTGTTCTTCATTTTTTGGTTGCTGATGATGAATAATTGTCTGTCTTGCGTTGTAACGAGCATTATCTTGTATTCCAGTTTGAAGTTTGTAGCGGACAGTCTTATATAGATGATTGTGTATCTGGATTTTAGGATCACTATAAATGAAATAGCTTTACCATCGTAGCTTCTCTCATTTCTGCATATACATCATGAATAAGCATTGCATTCTTCTCTAGTGATCTCCATTGTTACATGTAGAAGGAAAGTTGTAAGCAAGGTGTCTATTTCACCCTTTTACTGTTGCAAGGTCATTGTTGTACCTAACAGAGAGAGATTCTCAACATTTTCATTTCTATTTTCTCATGTAATTTGTGGTACTACTAATACTGTCTTGAATTTTTGCTGTCAATTTCTGGAGCTATTTGTTCAAATGCATTGGCAAACATGAGTAGTAGTTACTACATCTTGTAACTGAAGGCTTTGAATTTGTGAGATTTTCTTCTTGATATTGATGTTTTTTGTTAATTTTGAGAGTTTTGAATTGACATGGTTATGGGACGGATTAATTGGCTGTAAATCTACAAAATGAATTTTAAATGAGTGTGTTTGGTTTGGCGCAATAACAATAATAATAAGGATTAATTGCGGCTAAAACCATGAAATTTGGCTGAATTCTGAAATATCATATGAACTTTAATATCGGAAAGACAATACACAAATTTTAAACTTTTCTGATTTTTCCTATGATGAACAATTCCTACACATTTGAAGCTGAGTTTGAGATGATGTGGTTCAGTCGGCGCTGACGTGGGTTAAAATCATGAACTTTGGCATAATTTCATAAATATTGCTGGTGTGGGTTAAATAATACATGGACTTTTAATTTTTTCTAATTTTCTCAGGAAATCAAATTGTTCTTAAATCAAAGCTGACTTCGCAAAAACGAAAATGACATGGCAATCAAAATGTTGTCGTTTTGATTGCCGCCTAAATTTTTAAAAAATAAACTCCGACAACCGTCCCTCTTCTTCCCACCCGGCCACGTCGCCTTTCGCCTCCTCTTCCACGCCTCCCTCATCGGTGGACTCATCGGAAAATCCGTCTCCATCTCAAGCAACTTTAGGGAGGCACGGTTATAGGGAAGAGGGGGGAGATTGTGGACGAGGCGGCCATGATGAAGAGGAAAAAGGGGGGTGAGAGAGAGAAATGGGAGAAATCCCCTATTCTGCCGCCTTCTGTTTGAAAATTTTCAGTATGTTTAGAACGGTGAAAATTGTGATTTAACAATTTTTAAATAACTTTGATGAGTTTATAAGTCCTCTAATTTTTCTGGGGATTTTAGGAGTTCATTTACTATGTGTATGAATTGTTAGAACAATACTGCCACAAACTGTCATAATGTTGGTAATCAAGGGAAAAACATTCATAATCTGTCATGTTTTCGTACGTCCTGTCTGAATTATTCAGACTACTTAAGTTAGACGAAAACTTGATTAAACAAATTTTAAATTAACTATAATGTGTCTAGGTGTTCTCTGAAGTTTATGAAGATTTAAAGAATTTTACTATTTATTCAAAAACGTTGCTAGAAACTGTTCAGTTTTGGTAGTCTGTACGAAAAAAGTATATCTCTTAAACCATTAGGAATTTTTGAATGGGCCTTTTAACATTGAAAACTAGACTATCTAAGGTATCTAAAAATATTAGGCTAGGCCTCTAAATCTTTCTGAATGAATATAGAACATCAATTAGAAAGGTTAGGAAATAAGCGTCACTTAGATAGCGTATCCTCACTCTAGGATTTGATTCTCTTAATTTAGACGATGAATGCTAACTGTTAGAATTATGTGAATATAAGTGTCTAATCTTAAAGATTAATAAAGACAATGAAATATGGGTATGATCCTTCACTTATAAGAATTATTAAAATGGATAAAAATTATGATTAATTATATAGAATATTACTTGAGTACTTAAAAGTATATGATTGTTGAATTGATTGAGTTATATGAAACGTGCGTTGAAAACGTGATATGAATATTTGTATATGATACAGACTGATGGTGATAGGTGATGCATGTGAATGAGGAGAATAAGAATGTGATTATATGTGAATAATGTCATGTTGTTTGTGTGTGGTTGTTTTGGGTATAGTTAGCATGTTATAGGATAAGTATTTGTGCATTATGATATGATGCAGGCTCGATGTTTTACATAGGTCCGATCAGTCCTCATGCAAGGGAAGTTGATATGATATGATATGTTCAATTAGTTCTCACTCAGAGGAAATTGATATGATATAATATGTTCGGTCGATCCTCATGCGCAAGTGTGGCTATTTGATGTTACATAATGATATATGATACCATATTATATTAGATTAAGTTAGGAGATCACTTGAAATTATATGATGATGATTGGTACTACATGTTATTAGATTTGAAGTATTAGTGGTGATAAATTGATTGTTATAAGGTTTATTAAATGAAATTATAAAAATATGTATGATGATATGCGATTAAGTTGAGAGTATATAATGTTGTATAACATTATATGAAGATATTGGTGTTATATGAGATATCATGATAATATATGATGTTATTAAATGCTAACAAAGGCTATATGAAAATATAAGAAATTATTTAACGTTATACAAAGATTGTGAAATGAAATTGAGAAATTAAGATGTTACATGAAAATATCATTGATACATGAAAGTATATTATAGTCACAGGAATACATTAATATTTAAAATTATCTGAAGATTATTTGAAATTATAGGAAATTAATTGGTGACATATATTGTAAATAATATAATTGTAATAACGTAACAATAAGGTTACTGTATAATGACATTTGAATAGTTATATGTCCCTATATCTCATGTTAGGTGAGAATACATGAGGAGATCGATGTTGGCACTAGGTTGTTAGAAATATAAAAATTTGTATTACAGTTATTTAAATGTTCTTATGACAAATTATAACCAACCAATAGGTTGGAAGTTCGATTCACCATAGAGTAAATGGAGAACCATTATTAATCCTCTTTAAAATTAAAAAAAAATAAAAAATATATAGGAATTGGTAAACATAATAAAAATAATATTGTTGGGAAGTACAGGTTCTATAAGAATAAAAGTATATTCGCATAAGAAAACGAGAAATTAATAAAATTAATATGATACACATGTATGAAAATGATGGAAAGAAATACATGCTACTTGGGTGTGTTATGTGCATATAAGCTTAATTGAATAGAATTTAAATAACTTTATCTAATAACTTGATGACACTACCAGTCTACCAGGGTCCTAAACCACAAGTATTATGATATTGTAGCAATGGAGTTCCCTCAGCACTCCAAAACTCCCCTTCCTCTTGGGACCCTTCACTTTCATCACCATCATCATCGTCGTCGTCATCATCAGAAGTAAAATCTTCTACTTGGAAGAGATCATCTAATCCATCATAATTCTCATCATCATCATAATCCACTTGATTATCCAGAGTTTGGGTGTAATTTTGATCATGATCAGAGTTGTTGCTCATAACCTCCTTCCTCCGCAACCTCTTTCCTTGTAACACCAGTTTCATCATCTCATCGTTTATCACCATTATGTCATCCTTCTCCAGCAGTCTCCCCTTATCACTATAGCCCTCAACCAGAAACACAGAGTCTCTCTGCCCCTTCAAGCTTATGTAGAACAACTCCGGGTGCCTCACCAACATTCCTCTCACCTTGTTCGACAACCCAAACTCCTTCCTAAAATGTGTCAAATGGTCCACCAACGTCCTCTTCTCCAAAGTCATGCCTAGAACCTCCCTCACTACAGCACAAGCTCTCTTTTCCGCCCTGATTGATTCTCTAGCCAATTCTTCCGGATTACTAGTGTATGGGCACACATCCGGGAGTTCCTTAAACTTTATCAAATATTCGTGATGCCACCTCTTGATATTCAGCCCTTTCCGCAACCTCAGATGTTTGAATTTCAATGGCCTGTCAACTATCAGCCCCAGAGACTTGTTGTCCTCTTCCCGCCGTGGCAAAGCTTCAGCCAAACTGGAGTCCCATGAAACAAGCTCAAGAGCGCGACCATAAGAAGTGTCCACAACTTTAAACCTATCCGGATGGTCATTGCAGAGACGGGAGCGGAAGTTGACAGGAAGGCCTAGGTCGGGAGCCAAATGCACGAGCTTTTTTAGCAAAAGCCTGTGATATGGGGAGGCAAGCATTAACAGCTTTTGGAGTTTAGCTGCCAAAGAAATAGCCATAGATTTCTTGAGATCAGACTCCTTCTTGGCAAGGGCCGCAGCTGGCGGGGTGAGGCGGACGCAGAGCTGAGAGAGAGGGCCAGCAGCGTGGAACGGAGTAGGAGGAGTTGGAACATAGAAGAGCTCGAAGATAGTGGGATAACGGCGGATCATTGCTAGGATGGAGTGGGGCTTGGGTAAAGACAAGTAACCTCGGCATTTGTAGAGAATTTGAATAGGCATGAAGTGCTTAGGCTTGGAAAGGAGAAGAGTCTTAAGCTTTTGAACAAAACGCATCCTTTTCTGCTTCACCACATGCTTGTCTAGCCTCGGATCACGGATTATTTTGTGCGGAGATGCAGAGCATGTGGTCGAAACAACGGTGTTTTTGATGTATCGTTTCCTCCTACTCACACTAAGTCCAAGTTTAGGCACGAAATGGGATCCAAGGAAAACAGCAGCAGTAGGTGTATCGAGGTGCCACGGAGGAGAAACGGGTGGAGCAAATGCTAGAGCTGCCATTTTCTTGATCAGTTGAGCATTTAATCAAACACCTGGGGTGCACTCAGCAAGTTATCAACCAAGATAGTTGGGAGTTAATCATAGAACTCAACTACTAATGGGAATTTGAATTCGATTAATGGGCTAGGGCAGTTCATATAAGATAGTAAAATCAGACAAACATTATAACGAAGTCACCTCAAATCTGAAACCGCTCGAACTTAACAAATAAAAAGGTATACGAGCAAATCAAAGCGCCCAAATCATAGGCTGTGTTTGCATTGAGCTATAAGGTAGGAATAAACTCAATTTACCACTTTATGCCTCGTTTATTTTGACATAATATGAAATATAGGTAAACGATATAAAAACCTGGGCAGCACTTTTTCTCACTTTTTTCCTTGAGAAAAGTATAATTTTATAGCTAAGAAAGGTTGTTATAATTTTATATCATCTTTTATTATTTAAATCAAACAAGATATAAAAAGATGTGATCTCCACTTTAAGTGATAAATTTATGAGTGAAAAACAAGAATAATCATTGTTACATAACAGAATTAAAGTACAACCACTAATATAAAAGAAAAAATCACACTTACTATTCACTCTTTAGCGACTTTATTTAATTTATTCACAACTAAGAAGACTACAAGTTGTGAATTACTGCTAAAATCCTATCATTCAAAACTAAGGTGTATTCCCAACTAAAAGTGTTTAAATAAGTAATTCACAACTAAGAGTGCTTAAGATTGTGAATTATAGCAAAAAATAAGTAATTCGCAGCTGATTGTATTTTTAGTTGTAAATTATTATTGAAACACATCATTAATTCACAACCAATGCATAATCTGGTTGTAGCTAAAGAATAATTTTGAATCAATGGTTGTTGCTGTGGCTAATGGATATTTTTGAAATTGTGTAGAAAACTTTGCTATTTTTTTTATTTTAGTGGATAATTTTTACATTTGTTATATGATAATTGATACATTTAGGCATTTATTCTAAATCTATACCTCATTATATTATCCCTCTATTTCAAGGGATAAAAACAAACACACCCCTACTCTATAATGCTGTCTAGAGACAAGCTTTGCTAATTTATCAGCAGTTCCATTTCATATTTTTTCAATCCAACTAAATTTATCTTCATTCATCTCTGCCACTAAAATATGAATATCTTCCTAGCAGCAACCAACATAGGTGAGATCGGCCGAACCTGCACCAAGCTTGGAGAAAGGATTGACAGTCAGTCTCCACTGTCATCTTTGTTTTCTCCATTTCTCGAGCAAGCAGCAGTCCTTCACAAAGAGCGAGGCTCTCCCCCAACTCGATCAAGTCGACCCCATAACAAACTTATACCAGAAGGCTATTATAACATGTTGGAGTTTAACCTTTGGAATTGCTTTAAACCATACTTGTTTTAAATGGGGTCAAGAAAGCACACCTCGTCAATATTTGTTTTACAACTGGATATACATTGGTATAAGACATAAAAAGTATAACAATCAACATGAATTGATTTTCTCACAGGAGAGTAACAAGTCTAGAGGAAATTAACCAGAAGTAAAGAGAGCGGGATTAGTTGTGGCGTTGCTGACTTGCACTTCCAGCAATTCCAGCCGCCGCTCCAATGTATCCAGCTTCTCATTCAGTTTTGATAATTTGTTTTTTGTACTAGATTCTGGGAATTTAAACAAAATAACGACAATGGATTAACTTCAAAATCCAAATGAATTATATTAAGGGTGTGTTCTCTTTGATGGAAAACGATAGCACACATATTTTATTTCTTTTCCACTCTTTTCACATATTCTGTAAGATAGATAGTTTTCTTCGAGCATGGTGGCATTTTGTCCCCAACAGCCTATTTTTTTACCTTATCTTAACTCCAATTCATGATAATATTAATATTATCACAGATATTTTCTCCTCTTTTTCCATATTTTCACTCTAGAGAGCATGATATAAAATAAGGTGGAAACCACTAAAATGTGATAAAAATTTCCAATCTTTTTTACCCCTTCTTTCTCGTCATAATTTTGCAACGAAAGATAACACACCCAAAAGAGAAAAAATGTAAGATTGAAAGGCATACCAAATTGCACAAGGAAGTCAAAGAGGCATCGAACATTGAGGGAGACATGAGAAATGAATTCTCGATTCTCCCAATCAGCTTGGACTGCAATTCCCACATTCATAGCATTCGTTATCCCCCCAGCTCGAGACATCTTTTTATACTTTGATCCCTACTACTTGGATCTGCCATAACGACTGTGATTAGTGGTGTTTGGCTAAACTTATTTCAAAGAGCGTATAAGCTCCAAAGATGTAAATATGTAATGTCTCAAGTGATTATAAGGTGTCATTATATTTGGATAATTGGGTTTATAAATCTAATTAAAAAGAGAAAATTGAAAAAATAAATAAATTAGAAGTATATATTTTAAAAATAACAAACTATATAGAATTATTTTGATAAATTGGTTGTTTCTTATAAGATAATAAATAAATAAGTTTCTCGACCGCAACTTATTGGGAGCTTGGAGCTTATTTTATAAATTTTATAAACTGCTTACGAGCTTATTGTATCGAACACAAATTATTTAGGAGCTTATATCGTCAAACACAATTTATATGTTATTTCAGCCGAAGAGCTTCTTAGATTGAGAAGCTCCATACATTACAAAAATCAGCAAGCTCCAATTTGATTTTGTGAAATGAAAATTATCCTTAAAAGTAGCATAATAGTACTAGGATGAAAGAAATGGAACTCGTTTAATTTATCGTAAAATTATGAGAAGACGTATCTAGATGTTCTATGTTGCAAATCCACATATTTCCCATTCAAATCACAACCCAAAAATTCAAGAAAGCTGTTGAGGAAAAGAAAGAAAGCATCACTGTTCTCATTATCTTCAGCAAATATGAGGTTATTATCTATGCAAACATCGTCAACTTACTCGTGTAAATCGATACAATCAAACACATATTTACTTGTAACACAGATCTGAGAGAAGGCATTAGGTAAGAGAAATATAATCGGACCAAACCTTCCGATATTAATACACCTCAGAAAACCGAATGAAATTCGAGCCCTAATTTCAATTTGAGGCACACAAAAAAAAAAAAAAATCGAGCCGTAATTTAACTATTTGAGGCAAACAAGTGAACAACAACAACTAACCTGGAGACTGAAGACGAGACAGAAGCCTTCGGCGATGGTGGCGGGCCGTACGTGTCGGACTTCAGGCGGCGGAGGTGGCGGTGTTCTTCTCTGTCTGTCTCGCCATTCCTTTTTTCCAACAGCAGTGCTGTATTCGGGTTATTTAGCTATTCCTTTTATTTGTTTTAATTTTATTAATTTTAACTCTTATTTATTTTTTAGATGTGTATTATTCTATTAGAAAATTCTTATAATTATAATTATAACTAGTACACAATGCATGACAATTATCAAAATTAAATGATACTTTTTATAAATAAATATTATACATAATTTATTAGTAAAAAAACAAAAATACAATAAATTCAACAAAATGAATAAAGATTTAATATTATAAATTTTGGAATAGTTTCTTTTATACTCTCTCTGATTAAAATAGCTTTCAAGATTAGGGCATCAATGTAAAAAAAAATGAGTAGTTTATAATAAGTTATAAGAAAGAATATGACTTTTACTGATTGTGTATTTGTCTAAAAAATAGGATAAAAAATTAATCAAGTAGGGAAAAGAGACAAAATAAGCGAATCACAGTGGTATCTAGTGTAAATAATGAGTTACATTGGGAAGTTCGTTATGTATTGAATTTTTATTTTACATAATGATCTATTGAAATAGGACGTCCAAATAAAGTAAAGATTACGTATTGAATCGGAGCAAAGGGAATACAACATTTGTGGTAACTACCAACATTTCTATCATCTACAAAAATTAAAATACTAAAATCATTGCGATCTTATACAGTTGGGGCGTGTTTGGTATCCAAGTTGACATAAAAATGAAATAAGTAAAACTAAAATAAATAGTATGAGATATGTGAGATTGTTAATCTATATTATGTGTTTGGTAGGTTAAACATAATCCTAAGATATCTATTATTCTTATTTGATAGGCATGATACAATTCAAGATTATTTTATAAAGTTACGTAAATGCCCTTTAAATAATACAAGTTGCACAATTATATGATACAATTTGGATAGGGATGAAAGACTTGTTCTTAAGTCTATGATGGTGCCCATGATTGTGAGTCACAATGGTAAGCCACGGTGGACACTATTGTGAGCCACCATCATGAGCACCGCCATCATGGCTCACAGTGGGCTCTATCGTGACTTACAATCATGAGCACCATCATGGGCGTAAGAGCATAAAATATTGTTTGACGTTTTTGGAGATCTTTCGTAAATTTTTCAACAGCTCTCCGATTGAAGTGTATAAGATGTCCACGTGAAGCTTTCCGAGACAAAGAAGTCGTAGTAGAGGCCCCAAAAGCAAAAAAGATATCGTTTAAGGGCTTAAAAAGGTTCTGACAGGAACTGAATCTACTACACAATTTTTAAATTTTATTTTCCAAAAATTCACCTTAATGTCAAGACCTTTTGTTGTTATTTTTTAAAAGTGATGTGGTTATTACTAGTTAGTTACCATAAGATGTTGTGAATTTTGCTTGTTGATGTTTACATTTAATGACATTAACAACATTTCTTACACCAAATTCAATAAAATTGTTAAATGTTTTATAAATATGAACAATCTCTGTTATGACATCATTTAATAAGCAACGACATCGTTTAGTTTTTTTTTTAATAATTGGATAAGAACTCCACAATAGATTTTGAGGTCACATCAGATATACCATAGGCATGCTCCGGCGAGACATGTCATCTTCCAGGCCCGAAAATCAGTTTTGGGACAATGTCACAATGACACAAACATGATTTTTTTCGAAATTATGCTTACATTGCGACATATTCCATATTTTTCTCAAATGTTTGGACAAAATTTGATATTTAAGAATTTTACATCTGATTTGAGGCCACGTTAGATATGCCACATGTGCACTATGACGAGACGCGTCATCGTTTGAGCGCCATAACTTACTGTTTCAGATACAAACATAATTTTTTTTAAATAGTTATATTGTTTTGCCAATTATGTTTATGTTGGGACGGTAGTTGGTATTTACCCTACTTTACTTTGTTTTCTTTAATTGCAATCTCTTGTATTTTATGTCAACTATGTAATTGTTAATTATGATTTAATTACTAGCTGATTAGGGTGTACAAACTATCTTTTTGGTGTATAATGTTAAACTTTAAATTAGCAATTGATTATTCGATAATGAAAGTATATAATTCTCTTAAACTTTCAACTTTTGAGATAAAAGTGAATTACAATTTATTATATTATGATTTTTTTCAATAAGTATTATGAAAAGTAATAAATTCCAATTGCAGCAAAACCATTGACTCAGAACTTCTTAAATATTAAGTATTTCTTTATCCGGCCACTTGAGAAGATAAGCACCGAAGGAAGTAGAATCCCACAAATAAGCGCTACATGTATCTCCTGAATAATATGTGTGGGCGCACTCAAATCTATTATAAAGTCTAAGTAGACTTTGACATTTTGTGCATGAAAAACAAGATAAACATTTTTATAATATCAAAACAAAGCGCATGAGAAAGGGCTTTTCTTGCTGCTTCCTCAAATCAAGAAATCGAGACAGATTTCAGTGTTGATTTCAGGTAAAAACACACACACAAGCACAGCTCTGAAGCTCCAACTAAACTATGATAATTTATTTATAGCTTTTTGTTTTGTGGAAGATGGTATCTTTTTGGTGTTCTCTTGCCCCACATGAATTCTGATTCCCTTTACCACTTTGATGAGATCGATAAAAGTGGTATAATCTTTGTCTTTACGCTCGAATTTTGTCTTCAGCTGCTGAGTTCTTATGCAGGTTTCTCTTTATCTGGTAAAGCAAATATTTTTTTTTTAATATTTATTGTTCATTCAAAATGATAGATAATATTAGCAAAACTTTTTGATTGATCTGTCTTAGTTTCTGCTCTACATAGCTAACCAAATTCTGGTACTGATATTTTGGTTAATTCTTGATTCTACTTTTTTTTTGTTTTCTTCATGATGAATGACATATGTTAGTGAAAACAATGGTTATTTGGATGATCGGAAAGTTTCTTGATTGATGAAGAATTTGTGAAAATATTAGCTTCAATTTCGACTGAAGGCTTCTCTTTATCTAATAAAGCAAAGATTGTTTTTTAATTTATTATTCATTCTGGATGATGTATAACTGATATTAGCAAATTTTTGATTGATTTGCCTTAGTTTCTGCTCTACATAGCTACCCAAATTCTGGTACTGAGATTTTGGTTCATTCTTGACTTTACTTATCTTTTGGTTTTCTATGATGAATGACATGTCATGTGTTAGTGAAAATAATGGTCATTTGGATGATTGGAATCTTGATTGGTGAAGGTTTGTGAAATTTTGGTTGAGTTTGTGAAATCTTGAAGTCGGTCAAGAATAAACCCACTTCTCTTTGTTGAGGGATTGAAGAAAATATGGATGATAATGGGAAGATTGAGGTTTCAGAGCATGTAATAGGCCCAAATTTGGATTCTTCTAGTAGTTTCCAAGCATCCCTCTCATCCGATTCGTTTCTTCATGATTTTTTGAACAATTACGAGACCTGCAGCCAAACTCATACTTGCAATCCTCCCGGGCAGGATGCTACACATACTCACACGTGTTACCATACACACACTCGTGTCATCCCCTCCGAGGAGGATAATGTCATGCCCGATGAGAAAATCCCAATTTCTAGGCTGAGGAGGCCTTTGGGGAATCGGGAGGCTGTGAGGAAGTATAGGGAGAAGAAGAAGGTGCAAACCGCTCATTTGGAGGAGGAAGCGAAGAAATTGAGGCTCATGAACCAGGTTTTGATGGGGAAGTTGCAGAAGCGAGCCTTTCTTGAAGCGGAAATCTTGAAGCTTAGAAGCCTATTGCTTGGCATACGAGGGAAAGTAGACGATGAGTTGGGCGAGTTCCCCTTTCTGAATAAGTGCAATTCAATGACAGTTTCGCAGAGCCAGAATGTGTGAATATCTTAGGTGCAGCTTGGCTGGTTCCTCTGTTCCGTCCAATGTTATAGGCAGATGTGTGAAAACCGGAGCTTCTTGGAAAGGAAATTGCCAGCCTCCTACGATTGGTGAGGCTAACACTGAGCTATCTTGAAAGTGCCAAGAAATGGTCACTTCAAGAGGTAGAGTAGAGTGAAGGTAAGTTACAATGTGATCATGCTTAAGAGCTTCGTAGGTAGAGACTAGAGCGTGCACAGTTGCGTTTGATGCATCTGCACAAGACCGCCCGGTGTATTTGATCTTGAGAAAACAGATTGCTTATAGAACTACAGTCTGACCTATTGCATACAACCTTTATATTGGTGAGGAACTTATGTAAAGCAAACTTTTGTTCAAGTGTTTCTCTTGCAGTAAGTGTGGTTTATGTGTAGACTTCCATTAGTGAGGTTGGCGTTTTGGTTTGCTTCAATTAATCTGCCCCTGGGTAGGATCATTGAAACATTTATTTGATCATACGTTCGTTGCTGGTGAATGTGTGTTATGTGTGTGGCATTTGCATTGTGATCCTTGTATTGTTTTTGACAACCAGTGTGTGTTTTGTTCCCTTTTTTTAGTTACAACTTAGGCACACCCCACACTCACGCATCCGATATGATTCGAACCCCCGATTTATTAGTTGAACGGGAAGCGTTATCTGCTTGTATTGTATGTTAATTATAAGCCTTTTGTCTTCTTCGTTTTTTGTTTGTGATTTGGAGAAATTTCACTTACTCTATAAAAAATATTAGTAATTATTTTTAAAAAATAGGGTTATTGATTTTCATGAATATTTAATTTAAGGATTAATTATTATGTATATAAATTATGATCAAATTCTAATTTTGCACATGAATTTTAAAATTTGAATTGAAAAACATGAACTTTTGATTTTTCTGATTTTTTTTTCGAAATTGCCCTAACTGAATCCAATACATCAAACATAACATTATTCAAACTTTTTGCAATGTTGAGAATTTGCTAAGGAAAAATGTGAAAAGTTGTGAAAACAACCATGATTAACCTGTTAAACTATAATCCATTAAGAATTCGGCGAGCTGACTTATCGTTCCACCAACGGATTATGCCAAGTGAAACACAAAATTGAAATTTTTTACAGATAAAATGTAAGTTTGGGACATTTTCTAAAAAATACTGAAAGTTAGAAACATACAACATAATTAACCCTTAAAAGGGTGTGTCTTCTTTGATCGTAAATTTAGCATGAGAAAAAGAAGGTTACAAAAATTTTCTTCCTTTTAAATCCCTCATTTCTTTTCCATCATTTTCTATAAAAAAAAGAATTCCATCATCTCTTATTCCTCATTATTTAAGGAGATATAATATTATCACACCAAGCAATTGCGTTACCCTTTTAAATTTAGAAACTCTTTTTTAGAAACTTTGAAAGTGCATTTCTTTTGTCTATTTTATCCAGAAATGAATTTTGGTTCTCAATAATGCATCTATCAATTTATCTTACCCAATTCGAATTTCTCAATTTGTATTTCAAATTTATATAGCTAAAATAGAAATATGAGTTTAATATATGCTCTTTTATTTACATAAAGTTTCCTTGAAGAGGGATGAATATCAATAGTTGGTGTGCAGGAATGAAATTATGCAAAATAAAATAAAATAATTAACTTAATGATAAATTTTATATAGTTGGTATTATCAAGATATGGCAGTCATTCCTTAATTGATTTTATTTTCACCATCACTAATGAGTAATGAAATACATAAGTTGAATACATATATGCTGTTTTTCAAAAATCATAAATTTTTACCTTTTAATGTTTTTGCTGCTAATAAAATTTGAGTATGATTAAAATTATAGTAAAAGCTAGTTAGATATGCAAATAGATAATTATTCAAATATTTAAAATAAGGTTAATAATTAATTTATAAATTGTGCATAAAGGTGTTAAAAGTGTTCTAGGCCATGTAATTATTGGTCCGAAAATGTTCACGCTGGCCCAAGCCAATTTCTTGTAATAGTGGGATGGGCTCAACTAGCCTAGCCCTGCCCAAAATATATGTCACAAAGTTTAGTGGCTCAAAAACGCAGATATGTTCTTTGGCCCAGTGGGCTCAAGCGGACCTAGCTCGAGATATTTCCACACTTCCAAGTAAAAAAGAAAAGAAAAAGTAGTAGAAATAATAAATAGAAAGTAGTTTAATCTATAAAAAAAGTAGTTTTATTTCATGGTGAAATACAATATATTTCTCATAACATAAAACTAAGGGGTAAAATAAATTATTTTTTTAGTTACAATCACACACACTCCAAATGCACGCCCCCGAGGTGACTCGAACCCTTACCTGTTAGTTGGAGGGATAAAACGAATTGTTAGCCCCACATTCATGGAATACTTGTTCTTAAGAAAATGGTGATTCCTCATTGTAAAACTATACCAAACTTGAGATTAGTTTTCATAGAAGTCGTCATTTCATTCTCAGTTCATTCATTCATATCTGCTCTAAATATAATCTTTTATGAGGAAGCCACGAGCAACTGTGCCCATGGCAACGCCGACCGTGTGGAAAAACGGATGACAACGGATGTGCAGCCAGTGGCGGACGCAAAAAATAATATTAGTAGGGGCTTCATTGGTTTTATATTCTCTTGTAGATAAATATATATACTAAAAAATAATATATCAAACTATTAGTGGAGCAATTTTTTGACTTTTGCAGTCTTTCTTCTTCAAACTATTTCTTCTTCTTCCTCCTCAAACTATTTTTGCAGCCGTTGTTTTTCATCATCCATTATTTTTTCTTTTTCTCTGCAATTTCAGCCCCTTCCCGTCCTCCAACTTATGGCATTTCAGTCTTCAGGGGCAACGACTTGATAAATATTGAAGACAATTTTTGATAATTTTCAAAAAACTTAAAATACAAAAAAAAAGAAAAAAAAAGAAGAGATTTTGGTAGGGGCTTAAGCCCCTATCCATTCTTTACTATGTCCGCCATTGTGTGCAGCCTTAGCAGTTCGCGAGGGGATTTTGCGTCGAACTCGCGCGGCACCGGCGCCAACGAATGTGCAGCCGTACCAAATTTTATTTCTAAAATAATCCATAAATGATTAACATACAAAAACAATTATGAATTCAGCCCCGGACTCTGATACCATTGTTGATAATTCTTGTCATCATCTAACGATACGCAACAGAAAAATAGACGAAAATAAAATCTAAATTCATATTGATATTATGAGTTGAATAATTAATTACACAATAAAAAAATTAATTCCTCAACTTCACATTATAAAATCAGCTCCAATTTTTTTAAGGCCCAGGTTTAGAGTAAATATAGCTCGATAATAAGTTCAAAATAGTTGTTACTTTTGGTGGAATTGCAGACTACTTGGAAAAGGGGGATACATATATATTTTTACTGATTTTCTTTATTTTCTCATGTGTTGTGGAATAGTGGTAAACGAGGTGGAATTTCGTTTTCGTATAACTATATTTAAAAAACAAAATAGCACGACAAAGATTACGTCGTTTGGTTGTCGTCTTAATTTTGATTTGCCACGTCAATTTCAATTTCTTTTCCAAAATTTTCCAAAAATTGTGTATTTAAGTTGAAAAGAATTTAGAAGAAAAATCACTAAATACAAAAAAATTATGTACTTATAAGTAATTAATCCAATCACTGAAATAATTTTGGTGATTGGTATTAATCCGACAACAAAATACCGGAAAAGATTTCTGTGGGGCGAAGCCACGTGCATCCACACGTCACCATCGAACAAGCAAAAATATTAATAATTCGGAATGTAAGTAAGAATTAATTAAAAACTCCCTCTCCAATTTTTATTAAAGTTAATAATTGAAGGAACTTTTCTTGTTAAAGTACATTTGGTATATGTTTTTGCATAATTTCTTACCCACTTGTCACTACTTTTTCTTTCTTCTCCAATCATATCGCAAGTGTACATGAAAAAAAAGGTTGTGCATTCTATTGGTCTATGTGCTGTAAAATGTAAATTATTTTCTCATGAATTCTCACTAGATTAGTACTTGATGTGGGGTGGGGTGGGGTGGGGTATCCTCATTTGCTTTTTGCATCAATTAGATAAAGTGTATCAAGAATGATTATATCAAGTGTTCTTTTTTTCTTTTTTCTTTTTCTTCATACTATTTAGTTTAGGAGTCGTTATCGAAGGTCATGAATTTATTCTAAAACGTTCAACTGTAACATTAGATAATAACATAATACATTGAGCAGATGTGACATCCTCGATGTTTCTTGTGAAATATTTCATCAAACAAAGTATAAGAGCAGAGTTTCCAGGAGAAATCTGAAGCAGAGGAAGCGCACAACTTGGAAAAATAGAAGAATGGAGATTGGAGAAATATGAAGAAGAAAAATCTTAGGAAGAGCAAAGCTTCGAGAAATTTGGGAGAAGAGAATCTGAAGATGAACAAGAACGGCACCTTAATTCTCCAGAATGCATTCTAGGGATTTTTTGTGTTGATTATTTTAGTTTAGTATTTTACTTCATCCGTCCATAAAAAATAGTCTTCTTTGTCATTTTGGTAGGTCCACGAATATTAGTTTTTTTTTCATTTTTAGACATTATACCACAACGTGTTACCATTAATATATCAATTTATTTACTTTTTCTACCATATGACCAACCACTTTCTCTACTCACAATACAATAATCATTTTTATTAAAATTCGTGTCACACTTCCATTAGGCCTATTTTTTAGGGGCGGAGCGAATATATTTTTATTTTTATTTTTTAAACTTAATTAACTCTATTTAATGTGAGCTTAAATGTAGACTATTAATTGATTTAACTATATATATATATATATATATATATATATATATATATCTTAATTTTTGTATCTATATTTAATTTTAATAAAATGAATATAATTATACTGATATATTAATATTCTTAAATAGTAAAATAAAACTTAAAAATTAATATACTTATACTAATATTAATAACAAATAAAAACTAAGAAAGGAAAAAAGAAACGAAAACAACAATGACAAAAAGAAAAAAAATATATTACCCTGAGCTAAAATTGTCTTATCTTTGAAATTTATGTCTGCATATAGATAAAAATTACTTTAATGAGTTTATAATTTTTTTAATATTAATACTTTACGTTAATTATGTACTTCTATAGCTATATTATATATATATATATATATACAATGTTTTTTGAATATTTAATTTGTGCAAACATTTATTCAACAAAATATTTTGAACATTTTATGATTTTTTTAATGTATTTTCTTTTATAGATATTCTATATAATTCATTATTTGTTTTCACTAATTATATAAATAATTTTAGATTCAATGTTATACTGAAATATATTTTCGAATTCATATTGGTGCTTTATTTTCGGTTGTTCGCATTTTATGTGAAGTAATAACTATTCTAAATCTGCACTATCATTATTCCATATATTTCTCATAATTTTAACAAAAATTCATTCTTAAGAATTCAAAATTATCGTAATTATAAATACAACTAATATGTTAATTCAAAACCATCATAACTACAATAACTGCATCAACAATAAAACATATGCATAGTACCATGATAACATTCAGTATATATCATTATATTACCCAAATAAAAGTGATTATCGATTACAATACATCGAAATAAATTCGTATATAATGATTACACAAAATCATTATACAGTGTGTTCATATACATTATATTACAATTACAAAATCATTATTCCTATGTATAAGGATTATCAAAACATACTCATATATAATGACTACGGAAACGAAAAATGTTTACCCATAATCATCATAACTCGTGTTACTATATCAATACCAAACTTTTGGTAAATCATTATACCTTATGTTCAATATCACTATA
>JAYDZE010228303.1:0-20260 GCA_034509125.1 Monilaria moniliformis
ATTCAAATTGTGGAATTGGATGGATTTGGAATTGGAATTCAATTCCAAATCCAAATATTTTTATAGTACCAAACAATGGATTTAGAATTGAAAACTCAAATTTCAAATCCAAACCTCCAATTACGTGATACCAAACAGACCCTAAGAGTTTCATTTTTGTGTTGCACATATGATGAAACCTTTTTTCTTGAGTTTGGGTTGGAATTTGTCACCCGCATTACTCTCCATTTCACATCTTGGCACAACTCAAATTGTGAAATTTCCTCATTTTATATGTCATTTCATGAGTTGTGCAATGCCAATTCGTGAAATATTTCATTTTGTACATCATTTTACAAGTTAGCACATGGGAGTACGTGAAATACTTCCTTATTTTGTGTTTTATTTCACGAACCGTGCCGTGTTGATTAGTAGAATGATGCTGTTTTCATTATACAAGTTACTATTTTTTTGACTAATTCACGAATTGAAGGAAACTCATAAATATTACAAAAAGTAGCTTCATTTTACGAGTTATTATGGAGTAATCTAATAAATGCTTATTTCACGAGTCAACCCCCAACTTTTGAAATGAACAACATAGAATGAAAACGGAAATAAAAAACCAAATGAATATTGAAACCAACAAAACAGCAATGAAATCCAGTAACATTATATAGACTAAAACCAGTTCGTTTATTGAAACTCAAATCACGTCCCCCGAAAAACTAATATGCCAGAAAAATTGAAGTCGAAGCTTGAATAATGCCCATACGAGGACGTTGTGATTTGCTACTTAAATATACTCATAGACAATGAAATCTAGCCAACAACTATTAATGATACTAAAAATTAAGTGAGAACAAAGCCTCATTTAATTGCCGCCATGAGTTCGTCGGAGTAGCTGCGGATTTTCGTCTGTAATCTCACGAGAAATGGTGCAAGAATTGATTATAAATATGTTACAATTCGTGGTAATTTTAAGTAATATTCGATTTTATATAAAAAAATTAAAACGCTTATAACTTTAATAAGGGCAAATGTGTACTTTAACACAAAATAGGTATCTTTTAATCTTTTTTAATGTTAAAAGATAATTTAAAAGTGGCCATTTTCGTATATACACGCATATTATATTCTCGTTTTCATAAATCTTTTCATTTCATTAGGCAAGAAGATATTTAAAAATATCACCCGCTGAAATTCCAATCATTTCGAGCTTTTTGTAAGAGATCGCGATTTGTACATGCTGGTGTATGAACACATCAAGCAACTAGCATTACCCTGCATGATGCCGCTCCTGAATGGTGCTTGGTATGTATCTTCCATATTTTTGATCAGTTACCCAATATAGACATAGACATTGGAAACTCTAAATGTCTTTTTAATTCAATCTGGTCAAATGTCACGCCGTCTTTTTTAAGAGCATTCCTTCACTTCAGTGATTCCACATCAACGCCGCATCAACAATTATTTCAATTTCAACTTCCTCCATTATAAGAGCATCAACAACGGTGTGTAAATTTTTTACATAGAGTATATGCACAAGTTACACTTTGTGCACCACACCATAGTGGAGCCGACTTACACTGCGTGTAACACGCAAAGTTGTGCATTTGCACAAGTGTGCACAATACGCACCGGCAGCCCCACGTGCATGCCACTTGTGCGCCCCAGCTAATTGGCGTCGCGCGTGCACATTACTCACGCACCGTGCGGCTTGTGGTCATTTCACGACTGTTTTAAGTTCTTTTTGATTCTGAAAGTTCGAAAATAATAATAAAAAAATGTTTTTTTTTAGCAAAGGATCGGTGGAGCCGAGCTATTCTTTACCTTTTCCTTCTTTTGTTATTTATTTAATTATTTATTTAACCTATTTTCCTTCTATAAAAATATTCCACCCATCCCAATTCATTTTACACCATTTTTTCACTTCTTCTTCCAATTTCTTCGCCGTCTTCTTACTCCTTCCAAAATGGCAGACTACTCAACAAAATTATTAAATTGTCTTTCAACTAATGGCTATAGCCCTAACAGATTAAGGATTGATTGGTATGGGTGGACAAAATACCCAAAAACCGAATATCTGAACCGAACCAATCCGAAATTTAAAATTTGGTTAGGATTTTTTTGGATTTCGCTGTGGTTTGGTTTAGATTTTTGGCGAATATCGATTTTTCGGTTCTCAATTTTTTATAATCCGAATTTTAATTTTTGTGGTTCGATTTTTCAGATAATTCGATTCAGTTCGGCTTTAAATTTCAGAAAAACTTGATTATTTGGTTTGGGTTGGTTTGGAAAAAAAACGAATAAAAAACAGAATGATCACCCCTTTTGATTGGAGGAATTCACATTTCGTTCCCAACTTTCAAACGATTCTAGCTTTCGCCCAACAGAATTCGTCATCGACTTATGTATTCCCTTCTCCATATCTTGCCTCCTCCAACACTTCCCAAGGTCTCGACATGCTCCAACTCTCCAGTAAAGCGGAGCTTCCCACACGCAAAATCTCAGTTTCCTACTCAACTGATGAAACCCAGACCTTGGTTGAAATGTATGTTGATATCTCTGAAGATCCAGTAGTCAGCAACTCTAAAAAGGCTTCAAAATTTTTAAGAGAAAATTAACGAGATATACAACACTCAGCGCCCTTGAGGCGCCCCTGTTCGCCAATCTCGTGCACTTCGAGCCCACTTTGAAAAGTTAGCCCTGAAGCAAAAAATTCTCTGGCTCCTACAGTAACATCAAGTTAGAATGGATGAGCTGGTCATTTGAAGTTGATATCTCAATGAGGCGCTCAAAATCTATGAAAAGAGGCCGATAAGCCTTTGAAGCACGTAGCGACTTGAGAGAAGGTGTGATGGTGACAAAAGTGATCGGGCAGTGGAGTTTCATGCGAACTAAAGAGAACGAAGAACACCTCCTACAACCAATACACCACAAGTGGAGAGGGCGATGCCATTCTGAGTGACGATGTGGGTGGAAACGTCAGTGGACAGTCGAGTAGAAGCCGCCCTATCGGACAAAATATGACAAATCGCAAGGGGAAGGAGAAGGCACCGCCCTCAAGCGGCGCGCAATTGGAAAAAATGGACGGTGTGACATCAGAAATAAAAGAAGCGAACGAGACTGCTTTGTGGACTTTGTATGCCAAAACGTTAAGCAAAGACTTGTCTACCATGGACGAAGAAGAAATAAATAAATTTGTTTGCCTTGAAGCCATTTTTTCCATTCTGGGTTGCTGAGAATTTTGAAGAAAATTAAATAAATTTGGTGAAATGTGTTTGATTGTTCAAAGTGTTGGAGTTTGATAACCATAGAAATATATATTACTAGAGAGTTTAATGTGAAAATTTGTCTTAAGTGGGATAGTAACAAATTTTGGAAGTATAAATATATTGTTCAATTTGGATTATTAAGTTTAAATTTTAGAGATTAGAATTGAAGAAAAAAAAATTGAAATATGGGCCCATCATATATTGAAACTTTTGACTAAATAGAATTGCATTTGCAAGTTTGAAGGAAGAATTTTGAGGTATTGGGGTTACAGTAATAATGATTGTTATTTAATTTGTAATCTAATACAAACTTTTCTTATTTAGTTGCTGCTAATATAAATTTAATTTGCAAGTTCGAATCATTATTGCAAGTTCGAATCATTACAGTGATCATGAATATATCTTGTTTCACACTATGTCCACGTAATAATGAAAGCTATTCTAAAGCTTTATGGGATACTATTCGTGAACCCATAACCTATCTCATAAGATTGTAATGATACAAGATGGAGCTGATTTAATGTATAAATTATGAGGTGTCCGGCTAATTTAAGGACCATTTACATGTTATATTATTTGGGTTCTTATGTATATTAAATTATATTATTTTTTTGGGAATTAGGATTTCCTAGAAGCGTTAGACGAGACTTATATAAATGTATTTGTAAGCAACGAGGATAAGTCCAAATATAAGACAAGAAAGTGATAGATTTCTAGAAATACCTAGGTTCCATGTCATCAATTTGAGGTTCGGCTATGTCCTACCTGGGTGGGAAGGATCCGCTGGCGACTTTAGGGTATTACGAGATGTAGTTAATAGGGACCACAGGTTGAAAGTTCTAAGAGGTGAACTTTTATGAGCAAAAAAAATACTTTTTCTGTCCAATTTTTTAAGTGTGCACAAGTCGTGTTTGTATTGAATTTTCATTTTTTGTATTTTTAGGAAATTACTATTTGTGTGATAATGGGTACGCAAATAGTGAAAGTTGTTTTTAATCAATACAAAAGTGTGAGGTACCACTTGAAAGAATGGGTGACTGGAGCGGAAAGACCGTGAAATGCTCAGGAAATGTTTAACATGCGGCATACTAAGGCTCATAATGTGATTGAACGTGAGTTTGGCATAATAAAGATGCGGTAAGGAATACTTAGGAGTGCTATGTACTATCTGATTAAAGATCAAACTAGGCTAATCATGACATGTTTTTCGATACATAATTTTATCCACTCTCAGATGGTAGTTGATCCTATTGAACAACATGTTGAAGATGCGCCTGGTGAATTTGATAATAAGGATGAACATGAAAATATCGAGTTTGTTGATGGCATAGAATCATCTTCAGAGTGGAATCGAAAGATAGATGATATAGCTTAAGCAATGTGGCTTCATGTATTGTTTTGTTTTATTCATTATTTTGATCATATTCCACATGCTTCCGTTCATTCATGCTTTTTTCTCTTCCACGATGTCTCACGTGCCATACTTCCTTTTGTGTTTACATATGGAAAAGAACATGTATCCGGGTCATAACGGTGTCAACCTTGTCCCAGATTGTTTGTATGAAAAAGAAAAAATGAGTCTATCGTGCGATAGAAAGTCCACGATGCACTCGGGGTGTTTTTTTCCCAACTGTCCGGCTAATGGTAAACATTAGAGATCTTTCTCATGGTGCGATGACTACCACAAGAACAATCGTGCTGATACCGTGCCCGAATACGTGTTGTCCCAGACGTACAAACCAAAACAAAGGACGATCTCGGCTGATTCTTCAATGACTTACACACGAAACATAGTTTATGAATTTGATATCCGTGTTAGCTATTTTTGGTTAGACCTGGTAGTCCACGTTGTTGTCATTCTCATGGCACTTGTTTTGGTTTTACTGCTGGGGTTTGCTCCAATGAAGGATCCCCTCGACTGCCGAAAATATAATATGATGATAATCAAATTTAATTAACAGATCTAATTATGTTACGACCGCACTTTATTAAGGATAATAAAGTTAGTTTTCGTTACTGCGGATGGGGATTAAGAAGCGGGATTAGAAAAGGGGGTAGCAATTCGATATACGACTCTATGACATCAATTGATAACTTCATCAACAGAAATGTACTAATCACTCGAATAGTCGAACAGAATAGTCTTACAACTAGGGAAATGATAAATTAGAGTTTTAGAAGGAATACACATCATCTATTCCTTAACTCATACTTTTACGCAGCGGAAAAACATAGAATATGGTGACATGTGTGTAGACATGCACCTCCGAGAGTCTTTTCTAGAAAAGGAACATTCTTAGACTTATTAAGCACACCCGCCTCCTCATTCACGTCTCAACCTGCACATTTAGAAATATATGCAGGGTTGAGTACGATAGTACTCAGTGAACACATGCCAAAACATATATACATTTGAAAATATTGTCACGCCACCACAGTAAAATACGGGGTTTTATCTTAAAAAGGCCCGAGTCACGCCACCATATCTGATCATAACGTGGAGGGGAGGTGGCCACCTCCCACGGTCACCCTTTCTTAACTTGTGCCGAGAAGGTGGCCACCTTCTAGGGTCACTGGACCGGCCAACCCGCTCGATGACTCACGGTCCCCTTGTGTACACTAGTCCGAGGAGAAACGCTACCCTTTCTGGGACCCGAATTCAATTTCATAACATGTTGGCATAGCCAACAGATAGGCATTCTCATAAAACAAGCATTTTGGCATGACACTAACTGTAAATCCACGAACCTTAGTTCGGGTTTTGATAAGAATATCAAAATCATAACTTTATTGAAAGCATTTGACATTTGAGTATATATAATGCCCATAGTTGGACAAAAAAGCTCACCTCGATTTTCTCCTTGACTTGGAATAATACCTTGGTGATTGAATCGTCTTTCCTCTCGCGATTGCCCTTTTATAAAGGTAGGCTAAATTTTAGCTCAAACAATTATCTGCATAATCACGTGATATGCACGTGCTCTATTGAGGCATGCCTTCTATGTCTCGTCATATTAGCATATCCATTAAAGGATAAAGAAATTCTTATCTTATGCTAAATTTTAGCTCAAACAATTCTATGTCTCGTCATATTATTATATCCATTTCTCTCGGCCCATTTCTCAAGCCCACGAATTAAATTAATTGAGCCCATCACAAAAGCCCACAAATTAATTCCCAAGCTCAATCTAAAAGCCCATCTACCTTTAGAGAACCAGTTCGGTTCGGTTCAACCTGAACCGGTTCTAGGATTTGAGCCATTTTTCACTCACTCACTCACTCTCATCCACACATTTTCACCCTCTCATCTCTCTCACTATCTTCTTCTCTTCTCTCCCTTCTATCCTATCCGCCGCCGCCACCTTCTTGATGCGGCGCGCCGCTGGCTCCAATGCTCTCCTCACTATTCATTCTCCTTCCTCTCTCGTCTCTCTCTCTCTCCCTCACCCGTCTTCTTCTCCTCACGGTGCCGCCGCCACCGCAGCCGGCAACGTCGTTGCCTCCTCCTCCTCCTCATGCAAAGCTTCTTCTTCCCTTCTCCTTCTCGGATCTCTCTCTTTCTGCCTCTCTATCTCGCATCTCTCTCTTCTCTCCGCCGCTGTTTCTCCATCATCCTCCGCGCTGCCGCAGCCCGTCGCCTCTGGCCGTGCGTGTTTCGGCAGTGTGTGTGACGGGGAAGACAGATCTGCCTCCCTCCACCTCGCCTCTCCTTTCTGGCCTCGGTGCCACTGGGCCGCCGCTGTCACCACCATTAAGCCCGTCCCCTTTTCTTTTTTATTTTCCTCTTTTTTTTTGTTTTTTTTTTAAAGTAGTTAACTAACATTTTCTCTTGTTTTTCATTTTTCGGCGATCTTCACCGCCGTCGTCGTCGCGCCACCCACCGGCGACTGCCACGCCTCGCTGGCAGCTTCCACTGTCGGCACTGTCGAGCCGTTGAGGGGTTGTCTGTGCGCGGGCAGCGCTTCGGCTCGTTGCCTTCCTCCCCGGGGTTGCCTTGATGTCTGTTCGCCGGCGTGCGAGTCGTCGACGGAGCCGAAGGCAGCCCCTCGTTATTTCGATTTTTGAAAAGATATAAGTGTGGCTCAACTTAATAATTTTTGTTTTTGTGTTAAATTGTTAGGTATAGGTTCTATGTCCTGTTGAAGTCATACGTGCATGGTTATTTGTTGATATGTTAAGCATGATTGGTGTGACGTTGGATTTTAAGTGCTATGTTGTTGGAGGTATTTTTGGGCAGCCCCTAATTGCTTAAGTTCATGCTATAATATGCTTGACTTTTTAAAAAAATGGTGGAGATTATTCCTTGATGAATTGAGGTTTCGAAACTCCGATTATTTTCAAGGTTTTCTTGCCTTTGTGTTGTGAAATTGGTTGAGTTTGCTTGCTAGAGGAAGTGTCTTGTGCTTGTGATTGAGTGTGTTTGTGTTGATGTTGCTATGTTGGATACGTGAAATTGGAAAGGGGAAATGTGGCTAAATATATATGGAGTTTCCATTTGTTGTTGTTGTTTGAGAAGGAAAAATAACACACTGATTTGATGGGTATGTTCCTACGTCAAATGTACCATATTTGGGATAGATTTGCAAGACAAAAATCTTCATCACTTGAGAATGGATTTGCAGTTTGGCTTCTGACATACATTTCCTTTCCCTACTCTAAATCAGTTATTGTTGGATTTGTTGAGTCCTTCGAGCATTATTGGATTGATACAAATAGTGATTGACACTATTGGTCACTATTCGAAACTGTTAGACACTATTTGATTAACTTTTGATTAGTATATCATTTGGCCGATAAGTATGTGATATTTATTAATCGTTTTTCTTGTTTTCTCTCTTTGCTTGCATAGGGATTTTCTTGGTGGAAGATCGAGGGTGGTTCGTGGTGCATGACGTTTGCCAAAGTCTTATAAAGTCTATTCCTTCGTTTCTAAAATCTATAATTGTAGATTGATTTGTAAGTCATTAAAGATTTTTGTTGTATTACATATTAATTTATCCAACACGTATTTCTTATATTCTAAATTAATCATTCTAACTTAATATTTTCGTTCGGCAAGGAAGAATACAAGAGATTTATAAAGCTTTCTACTTTAGTTTTCCAAGTTAGCAAAAAATTCTCAATTCTAAATCCTTAAGCGCGAACTAATAACACATATTAGTTATTGAAAAACGATGGTTATTACAAATTAACCACTAGAATGCATTTAGGCAAGCAACTGACTAGTAAAAAAAATCCATAGGCATGCTCCTAGAGTTCAGATGATTACCTTGTTTTGCAGACTCTTTTTGCTGATTAGTGTTGTAGATTTCTTACAACTCCCACCACTCATCCACAACAATTCACCCTTGAGATCTTCTGACCTATGTCCCTCCTATATCTTGAATATTATGTGGGCAATATTCTATCAAGCTCTATAGACTGGTTGGAGACTAGAAAATCACTAATGTATCATATACACGGGAGGGGGGGGGACGAAATATCTGTATATGTGACTTGACATGTGTTTTTCATCCTCTTTACCTCTATATATAGGGGTGATGGGTTAGGTCAGAGATTTCAAGGAGAATTATGACTAGGCATACGAATGGGCTTAATTCTTTAAGTTGAGCCCAACTTAATGAAGTCCATTAATATTAATTCACTGCACAATATGATTAATATTTCATTGCCCGTCCAGATCCACATTACAAATATGACTCATTTTTAATTTATTATTTCCTATGTTTAAAATTTTGCAATATCCATTAATTAATTAAAACAACTGATAGCTTTAATTAATTAATCTCTTCATCCAATAGTGGTCCAGTTCAAAACTTAATTTATTATACTGAAATAAATTCCAGATGCACAAATTTATATAGTAAATTCCTTTTTCGAACTCCTCTTGAGTATATTATCAACTTGGGTGTCCCGAGACACGACTTGATATAATAACGATACTAGCATTGCTAGACATTAATTACCTCTGCCCAAGATATCAAGAATTACTTAGGGTTACGAAAAACCCACACCTGTTGATAAATCAAAGGAGTGCATATTCAATATCGTATACTCAAATGTTACTATATAGATTAAGAAATAAACAATCACTGAGACCTTGTACTTCATTTACACAACGTAGAAGTACGTATCTCACTGTAATCAATTTCAATGTTATACCGCACTATGTGCCATCAGTTGACCAAGATAGGCACGAACTTTAGATCGACATTACAACCTTTCAAGATAGATTGTCCATGTCTCTTTAGGTTGAGAATTTTCTTCTATAAGGAACCGATTGAAAGATATTTCATGATCATGGATCCACCACTCAATCTACAATATAGATGGAGAAATTGTTTGCTCAATTTATGATTATATGCTTAAAAATAAGAATCCATAACCACAAAAGGCAAATCATGTGAAAATGTCAAATTTATCCTCAGAATGCGGGAAATAAGGTTTCTAATACAAAGCAGCCCAAAGCATGCTTTTCAGTATACAAATCCCAACAATCTCCCACGTATACTCAAAACATGCTTTTAAGTATACATCAATAAATTGAACAAATCAATAAATTGAAAAATTGTCATATTCTCCCATTTACTCAAAGTAGGTCTTTGATACAACTTGTACTACCATTATTTCCACATGACGAGTTAATCGTCTTGCCTTTCCAGGCTCCTAGTGGAATAATCTGTCTGGTAGTGCACTAATGCATTCTTACGTTCCCATTTGTTCCGTTTCCTTTCTTACTATTTTTCACTTATATGATCTACCTTTTTATGTGTTTTACTGACGCTAAGTCCCATGATTTCTTAGAATTATCCACGTCAAGTTATTACCATTGTAATACTCTACTCGACAAACATATTCTAAATCATGTTTTTCCACCATTAGGAAGCTTCCTCAGCTATCAGCTTTCATGGTTAAGCTTGTGATGCCTTCATGCTTCACACTTTTCCAAACATAGCTCTTGTTCCTTTATGTGAACACATAATTAGGTGTTGATCTATTCGAACTTCGACTAGTTTAGAACTAAGTCGGTTAACCCATTTGTACTACTTGGCTGCCTTGTAACTAGGATACACTCCTTAGTCATTTTACGGTACTTAAGTGTTTCCACTTACCACAGTCTAGTGACTTTGACCAGGGTTAAACTGATATCATTGCTTTCTTGGTTATGGCAAAATATATATCTGCTTGTAACACTTTCTACCATACATAAGACTTCCTATTGTGTGAAGAATAGGGAACTTGTCTTAATTTCTTCATTTTGGTAAGTATCTGGACTATACTTATCTTGAGATGATCAAGTCAATGCCAAAAGTGGAAACCCCCAAAACACGGGAATGGATATTCAAAGTGGGAAAACTTTCAAGAACATTAGCTTATAGAAGTTATTTAAAATTGAGTTGTTTCATTATCCATCCTTTATTGGAATCAACAAATTTGGTCCAATGATTGGATCTGGAATGCCATTACTAACTGCAGTAAAGAATCACCTTTGATCTCTCAGTCTATTTTCATACATTTAGTATATATATATAGAGGTGTCATCAAATATGAATCAATTCTTAATGCAGAACTTAGATCAATTTGTAACTGCAGGATTTTTGAGATCAGATGGATATAAATATGCCACGTGGCATTGAACTTTTATTATTTTATAACCAAAAAGGATATTTTTGTAATCTAACAATTGTTCAGTTATGGTAACATTTTTTGGGATAGAGGCTATTTATGATATGTTTTGCGGTTATGGTAATCTACGAGATTTATGGCCAGTGGTTATACTGATACTCTGCATACATTATAATGATATATACTTAGAGTTATGATGATACTCTACATAATGATTGTTATGCATAACACAATACCTTTATCGTTACACAATACATATATCATTACACAGTTCATAATGCATGTGAACACATTGTATACTGATTTTGTATAATCATTATATATGACTATGTTTTGATGCATTGTAATCGATAATGACTGTTAAGATATATTACGAGTGTTATGATGATACTCTGCATACGTTATGATGATGATTCACTTATGATTTCGAATTAACAAGTTTTTTTGCATTTATTAAATTTTAATTCTTTTTAACATTTATTATATAAATTACAAATTAACATGTTAGTTGGATTCAATATTTGGTTAGATTTTTTGAGAAATATCCATGTTTAGAATAATGTGCATATACATTGGAGTCATTACTCTTGAAATTCCGCCAACAAAAATAAATAAATATCGCCTAAATTGATATTTGACTATACTGATAGTTATGCTGATACTCTGCATACGTTATAATTATATAAATTGAGTGTTACGATGATACTCAGCATTATTATAATGATACCGAGTAATTACTCCTGAAATTCCGTCGACAACCAAAAATAAATCTCGCCTAAAATTGATATTTGACTATTATACCCTTATAATGATACAACAATAACAATGTGATGATCCGCATTTTAGGAAAATCTTAACCATCCATTTTTGAATCCAATGAATTAGATTTGGTTTTAGTTATGTATTAAAGGTGTGATCTCACCCTAATGAGACCACCCCCCTATATGCATAAATAAGAACTAATATATATCTTAGGATCTCGAATTAGACGGACTAGATTGTAGGAAAAAAATTTATCATTATTGCTTGATACAAATATCATTAAAGGGCATAATTGTATAAAAATATCTCAAGATTTAAGGAAAAATCTGAAAATTATAGGATTGAACAATCTCAAGTATCTATAAGAAGATCCCACAATTTATTACGGTTAATTATACCAAACAACTATCATTATGTAAAATATCTTAATTTTTAATAATGATACTACAAATTATAAAATTATAGACAATAAAGAAATTATAATACATGTCCAATATGTATATCATTATAAATGGACTAAAATATTATTATATTCCGTGTTATATCATTAAAAAAAGAAAAAAATAGTATCACCGTATCATTAACATACGATACAAATATCATTATATGTGTATAATTATATCATTAACTTAACCTATAGATATCATTTTCATTAATAGGAAAAAATATTCAATAAATCGGGATGACAATGTCGATATGTATCATAATAAAAAAATATCATTATCAGTATAAGAAAGTATCATTATGAGAAGAAGAATGTATCATTATTAGAGAAAGAAGGTATCATTATCACACGAAAAAAGTATCATTAATCGTAGAAAAAAAATCATTGTCAGAATAAAATAGTATTATTATTGGCAGAAGAAGTTATCATTAATCATATACGAATGTATCATTAATCATCATTAACCATATCATCATGCATGGACATAAAAGACCCATAACTCACGATTTTTTTTCATAAAAATCGAAATTCATAATCAATCAAATATTTTCTATAAAAATCGGTTATAACATAACCGATCAAAAAATAAAATTACTAAAATATCATTCATCTATTATAATAATACTAAATTCAAGTCCACGTGTCATGCTTTGTATCCATTAAATCCAAAAAATGTGTAATTATAATATATTCGTAATTATGCAATGAGATTAATTCTCATTTAATTACAATTATATATATGAATTTATATAAAATGCCACGTCATGGTAATTAAAGCAACTGGGCCAGCATCTTCTGCAGTGGGATAAAACACAAGTCCCTGTTGTGCTTCATACGACGAGTTATAGCGAAAAATAGTATTTTAATTAAGCCACAACAAATGCAATTGTTATTCCATCTTTTTAATCTTCTTTTAGTTGATTTATTTTCTTATGCTTCAGTTTCTTATAATTGGTTATATTAATATAATTGATGATATATTTTATTAAGACACATTGGCACAAAATGTGAAAAGGACAAGCGCAAGTGTGAAATGCTTTTGAAGATTTGCCATTAGTGATTTTTGAGTAGTACGCACTGTAAATAAGTCTTTGTCTTGGGCTTGAATTGAGTGATAAGTTTGATAAATTAATATATTCACTAATGGTATATAGCTAATTTGGTGTATATATATATATATATATATATATATAACATTAATTTATTTAATAAAAAGTGCATAATACTACATATATGATTGATTGAGCATCTGATAGTTAAACTTGGAAATTATTCATACTTATTTTGAGAATCTAACATTGAGCTAACAATATAGGCTTGTGATACATAGCCTATATTATTTGAATCAATTGCAATAAATACAATAGGTAGAATTCGTAATCTATAATTATATTTTTCTAAAATATAGGTCGCTTTGAGAACTTTTTGCACTTGATTCTGTAAATGATGCTAAACCACAAAATATTGCATGGTTGTGTTAATAATCTAAATTTTTATTTGAAGAAAGTGATTGATATTAATATAATTTAAATTGAACCACTAATTTAATTTGGTCATATTACATGAATTAATAAAATAATTTATATAAAAATTATTTCATATGTTATGACCATAAAAATAATATAAAATAAATTTTGATGGATTACACAATAATTTATATATTAAATATAAATATTTATATTTTGAAAAATATTAAAAAGACTATCATAATTCGTGAGAAATTACTCTTATAGAAAGCCAATGTGTCTTAGCAAAATATATCATCAAATATATTAATAAAAATTAATTATGAGATATTAAGCATAAGAAAATAAATTAACTAAAAGAAGCGTGAAAAGATTGAATTACAAGTGCATTTAGGACAAATTAATTGTGGCTTCATTAAAAGACTGTATTTTTCGCTATAGGTTATTGTTTGAAGCACATCATAGATTGCTGTGTTCCCCTCTTTTCTCATGGGTTGTGTGCTGGCGTTGTTGCTTCTTTTGTCTTACTGCGTCTTGTGCGGTATTAGGAGTTGCTGCTTTGCCTGCCTTTGTTCTTTAGCTTAGCCGTGGGTGTCCTTCGGCTCTTTTGCTGTCTTGTTGCTGCTTTTTGCTGTCTCTTTGTTTTTTGCTTGTTTTCTAGTAACCTCTATGTACTCTACAATCATCTGGATGAAAAATAATAACTGGAAAGGTACTGTAGGTAATTTTTTGCATGAAGTTAAAGTAGCCGTTCTGGATAAGTTTGTTGTTCGATTCACGTGGAATAAAGTGTACGAGAGGTTACAATTTATAGAGACTCGTTATAGTACATTCAAGGAGATCGTCGATATTCTTGAGACTCATTGGGGCGTTAACTCGAATACCATCGTCGCAGTTGATAATGTTGGCAAAACATCATCAACGTTAGAATGTTTTATGCACTATAATTCAAATATATTTGAAAGCGTGGGATGCTCTTCAATCATATGAAATTTAATTTCCTCACATGTCCATGTGAAACTATTTTGTTTCGTTCGTGGTGTGCCGTAATGCTTTTATTTCATATTTCTACAGAAAAATAGATTCGTGAAAGTGTACCACCATCAAGGTGAACCAAATTTTAAAATGCTATCAATTTTGTCCAGCCCTGAAATGTAAACGCCGAGAATTTGAACATGGTGATCCTGATATCTGATTCATCAGGCCCGATTGGCCATAAGAGAACGAAGATCGGCCGAAGAGAGCAAACGAAGAAGTGACTTCTCTAGTGGTTGACCATTCAATGAATGCACTGCTCGAAGAGAGTGAGTAACCACTAGACCTGGAGTCCAAAAATGGCAAAGGACATTAAATCTACATAGTTTGCAATGTGTACCCACCAAGGCTTCCCAAACACGAATCGAAGCCTCCGGGTTCGTTGTACGCCAGCTCTTGTGCATCATCATTCCCGACCAAGTGGTGGACGAATCCATTTTTGTAATTTGCACGCTCGTTGGACTTTGTTTAATTTGCCTTTGTTTCAGATTGTATTATTTGCTTTTGTTTCGGGTTGTTTTATTTGTTGAGTTATTTCCCTTTATGTCAGGTTGTTTTGGTTGCGTTTTATTTTTATTTGTGTTGAACAATGTGTTTTATTTGGAGAATGCATTTTATTCAGAACAACGAGTTTTATTTGTACAATGTTCGCCTATCGAATATACCACAATCCTTATGCAAAATAATGATGGTTCTTCAAGAACACCTATTTTTATGACTACAAACGGCATACTGCTAATTAAATTTTTTGACTATCTAAGACTAATTGGACTAATTGTTAATAGATGACAAGTCTGTTGTTTTCTTTGACTTAGTTATGTTTGATTAGGATAACTAATATATAAAATTTGTATACAAAATACATTGTGAACCTAGGATCTAATTTATTTATTAGTTAAAGATAAGAAAATATAAATAACGTTTTTTTCCCTCGTGAAACAATCACAATTATGATCAGATACAATGAAATAATATAGCAACAATTAGTAAAATTGACTTTCGAAAGAAAAAAAAGATAGAAAATGAAAATTGTATCTGAAAACCACAAAGCACACCCAACTTACGTGTTAAGCCTCTATTTGCGGAGAAATAAGTTTTGTCTACAATAAATGGACTATATTCATATATAAATATAATTTTGTAATTATCAACAATAATTCGATGATAGCAGGAGAGTAAAAAGTTTCAGTATAATCTACATTTTTCACCTAACACATGAAGTTGAATTTCAGACTTAATACTCTATTATCGAATTTGAACGAAAAATCATTTTCAAATGTAGTACTGAAATCATTTAGTGCAGGTTGCAACACTACTTCCTCAACTAGCATAAATAGCATTATAACACCAAAGATTGCAACTATGAAATGGATACCATCAAACCACAAACATTGTAAAATAATTCATTTAATCAAAAGGATTAACAACCACTGTCACCTACAAAATGACATACCACAAACAAATTAAGTACATAAAGTTCGGTTGTCTCATATCCTGTTACCAACAACTTACATACTATCGACTTAATGAATGATACTGTAGCTTCCTCACATCTTAGTTGCAACAAAAGACACATACTGCAATGAAGTATATATCACCAAAAGTGTTCCAAAATACTACAATCAATACTTCATTAAAAAGCATGCGTATTGCTTGCGCTTCTCCTCCAAAAGATGCATCACGTACGAAGGTATGGCAGATTCAAGAAGTCCCATTAACAGATCAAGACATTCCACTTCTTTAACAAGGATCTCACAAACGTTGAATTTGTCATCGAGTGAAAGGCCGGGTATATTACCCACAACTTCGAAGACCTCCTTCATCGCTTTACTTAAATCAACCTCGTATCCTAGTCGTTTAGACTGATTGTGTAGCCTAGTGTTTATATCCTCATGCATTTTACTAAGTAAGTTGTAAGTACCTTGCATCCCATCAACTGACTTGCATATTCTATCGGAAACTTTTGGAAAGTGATTGTCTTTCTTAGCCTGACACACAATATCGTAGACCACATCATTTGTGAACATATCTTCTTGTGCTTCATTCACAAACATGTTTTCAACTCTAGCATTGTATTATGCACCTATGCTCAAATTTCCTAACTTTTCCTTAGCGTATAAATCATTAACAACTTCCATAATGTCTTCAACGTTTGATCCAATTTGCTCTATCCTTGCCAAAAATCTAAATCTAGTCTTCCCAATAGGGCCATGGCTTATCGCATGATCTTTGCATTTCCATCTATCTGTTATAAAAGTAATAAGAGAGAGTATAAATATGCTATTGAACTTAAATTATATTTCAAAATCCATATATCTCCTACCTTTATAATCTGCTTCCATTGCTCGTTGTCACAGTCAATCATGTGATCATCTTTCAAGTTGAATCCAGCACCACTTCGACTCAGAATTTCTTGAAGGGAGTAATAATTCATCTTCCAACCAGTGAGCTTCGAGACTATGTTGGGGTTTACCTTTTTATCTGTGTTCGGGAACTCCCTTCTTATGGCTTCTTCAACTTTGTTCGAGTAGCCTGCTTTAAACCCATTATTAGACTTCCAACATTGTGCTACAAGTTCTTTCAGATATGCAAGAAGAATCTCTTATTCCCTCAATCACCAAGTTTGTCTTGACTTCTCACTTTTATGAGACTTACTTCAGACCATAATCATTGTTGCCGATCGGAAGATTACAACAATTTGAGAGTATCATTGTATTTTCAATAGAAATAAATTACTTTTACAACGTTAACGCATAGATTCACTAACCTTGTGTCCCATAAGTCATGTCGAAACCGGTTTTAGTAGCTCGCGCATCAGCTATAGTCAACCACAAAATCGATAACAATCTGGGGAGATGCAATCGAGCAAAAAATGAAGTGTGACGTTGCGAACAAGGATGAACTCTCCACTGACACACTAAGGACTAGGTTAACTACTCCAAATGGGTTGAAGTTCAACATTGACTTATAGCATTGTTGAATAAAGATAGAGTAAAGTAAACTATCAACATTGTACTATTGATAAAAGAGTGAGCAATCAATGGATAAAACTCAGAACATGAAACACTACCATCGACAACTAACAAATTATAAATTATTTCCTGCTATTTTTCATTCTTATCCTTTCTAATATTTTATGAATTTTCTTATATTGTAATGCTTGCAAGAGTTTTTAAAATTGGAGACCCTGCATCAATAAATTGTTACACATGCGACAACTTTGCATCATTATGTATCTTATATTACTTATTTATATTTTGGGTCTTCTAAAATGGCAATATTTTTGGCTAAAAATAAAGGATATTCATCAAGACAACTTCATCAATTTTTTTTTATTACTTTTCGAGTTAGAATCTCCTATTTTATTCGATCGATTTGAATCAATCAATTTGTTTCCTAGTGCTTTGACATCCCCTAATTAAGGACTTTGAGCACTACTTTGAGCAAATGGTAAAAGTAAAACCCTAGGTTTTAAACTATTTTCCTTCACTTTACTAGTACATACATAAAAACATAAGAAATTAGATCTTATTATCTAAAGAAAATGGAGGATTGAGGGACGTCTCCACTGATTTGGTATCCCATGGGTAAAGGAACTACTGCTATTCATCAAAGGCATAACTAGAAGCAAAGAACATGACTAATATTCAATGAACATTTCAATTTCCTCATGCATTGATCAATTTCATTTGTGCGATTTCTGAAGTTTTAAAAGAAGATAGCAAAATCAACTAACCTCTATCACAAATTTGTTCGACCTGAACAGAGAGATTGCGTAGAAATTGTGATTAATTTGAGAAAATTTCAAAGGATTAGTTGAAAACCTTACCAAAAGGATTAACAACTGCGGAAATCATTCAAAAGTCGCCGGAGTACGTGCATAGGACGACAGTGAACGTGCGAAGGACATCGTAAAATTGTGGAAGAAGATGTATGAAGAAGATGAAGATTTCAGTCTTGGATGCCAATATGTCGTCCAAATTGTTTTAAGGGCAGACGCAGGAGAGAAACGTCTTTCAATTTTTTTAAGGGTAATATTGTCTGTATGATTTTTAGTCCTACGAAATTAGGGTTTTTTATCTGATCTACCAATCACGAATCAATGATATATAATCATATCTCAATAAGATAAAATATCTAGTTTTTAATCTAGTCATGACTAGTCGTATCTAGGCTATAAAACATACCCTTAATGTGGCATGTAGTGACTATTCCCCTAACCCTTTTACCGCTCCCATGTCGCCTTACCCCGTACCCCCGCTCTCTAGTGTAGTAATATGCTATATATTATAAGTTAATAATTAAACATATTAAGAAATGACATTATGATATACTATATTAGCTTGACTTTATTATATGAATATTATTTATAATACACCATTCGTCCACCAAAAATAGTCTCATTCATGGACGGCACATGTTTTAATGCACAATTGGTAAAGTAAGAGAGAGAGAGAGAGAGAGAGAGAGAGAGAGAGAGAGAAAAAGTGATTGAAGAGAGAAAAAGTGGTTAGTGTAGTGTTAGTTGAAAGTGTGACCCATTTTATTAGTAGTGTTTAGTTATAGATGATGAAATCTTTAATCTTTTGTTGTTGTAGTAATTAGTTTAAAATATTGTACAGTGCCCATGATTAATTTTCAGTTACTAAAAATTGACTTTAATTAAAATGATGATTTAATTACATTTAACTACCGAATTGTATGGAACATGAATTAAATTGCAGACATAAAATGAATTTAACATTATTTAAAAGTGAATAGAAATTCATTGAAAATGTCATTGTATGCATTTAATGCTACATCTGTTGAATCATTAGCTAATGGCCAACGACGAAGGGAAAAATTGGAGAGAGATTAGAGAGAAAATTTCTAGTAGACCTTGGAGGAAAAAATTTCCCACCAAACTATGAAGATTTTGAGCAATTAATGCTCTATAAATACACCATTTACATAGAACATTCATTACAACCAATTACAACCATTTAAGATGGTTAAAACAAAAAAAAACTTTTGATGTCACCATGGATGAAAAACGCCATTGCTCAGTTTCTTCTTCAATGTACAAGCAAATGAGAACTTGTTCGTGGATCAATGAAAGAGGCAACAACAATATTTGGCTTCAGCACCATGACCATTTCACGTATTTGGGCAGCAACCAAGGTTCAACAAGCCATGGGACAACCAATTCATTTTAAGTCCAAAAGGCAAGCCAACCTTCATGTAGATAGATTTCAGTTAGATGAAGTCAAAATCAAGGCATTATCTGTGCTAGAAAGATCAACCACTGGAAATATGACTTCAAAACTACAGGTTATTAAATCACTTGTGGGCAATTAGATCAAACAAAAAAAGCTAAGAGCACATACAAATGCAATTAAACCTCAAGTTTCAATAGCAAATAAGCTTGGACCGAAGTGGAGTTTGAGGCAATTGAGGATAGATAGTGGTGCAGATAAAATATGCTATGACAACATGCATAATATAGTGCATATTGATGAGATGTGGTTTTATATGACCAAAACCACAGATAGATACTATCTCATTCCAGAGGAAACATAGCCATACAGGTCTTGCTAATAAAAAAGGTTCATTAATAAAGTAATGTTCATGTGTGCTGTGAGCAGGCCACAGTTTGATAGTGATGGCAAACTTATTTTCGATGGAAAATT
>JAYDZE010228414.1:0-20259 GCA_034509125.1 Monilaria moniliformis
CAAGGCGGCATGTTGTCGCCTCTGCATCTCGTTCATGTTCGAGAGGTCCATGGTTATACACTTCATGTACTCCTTGAGGAACACCGCTTGAGTCATCTCATTCATTGACGAGTCTCGGCCACTATCGTCGTCTGCTTTCGCCTTCCCTTCCCTTTCTTTTGGCCGCTTTATGTCCCATAGGACGAATGTAGGGATGCCCGGTTAAAACCAAACTGGCGGTTAAAACTGGAACCAGAATTTGAACCGACGGTTTTGGAACCGGAACCGCCGGAAATGGTTATACCGTAATCGAAAATTCGGTTCCGGTTCCAAAAAAATAAAACCGGAACCGCCGGTTTTGCCGGTTCCTGATGTCGCAGGGGGTAGGGGGTAGGGGTGCAGGCCGAAGCTGCCGGTTTTTGATGCAAAACCGGTGATTTTGGCAGAAAACCGATGGTTGTCATCGATTTTCACTTTTTTTTTTTTCAAAATTCTAATTCAACTTTTACCAGTCATTATCCTGACTAAATTTTTCCTCTTTTATGCAATTAGAATTAACATGACTCATTTGAGGTTCGAATTTTCTGATCACTTATCTTTGTTACCCTCAATCAACAAGTTGCTCGAGAACTCTCAAAAGGTAAGACACAATCTTGGTGTTTTAATAGGACAATTGGCGAATAACTATGTTTTTATCTGTGAATGCATATTCTCCTTCTTTATTATTTTACCAACATCTTGCAGGTATAAGACTTTGCAGTTGGAAATTGTAAGCTTTTGGCAGCGACCAGTGCAATTTTTTTTAGTTCTGTAAGATGCACGATTTGATTTGCTGTCACATTTAAATTATGTTATGTTGTTAGTTTCAAACCAAATAATTTTTTGGTACCAGTTCTATCTTTTAGTGACATTAATTGGATATTGCTATATAATTTAAATGTTATCAGGTAGTCTCAACAAATTGAGGGAGTATCTGTCTTGTCAAAAATTATGGAGTTGAAAAATTATAGGAGATTATTTTAGTTTGTTAAGTAGCTAATGTTATTTTTTGTTTTGCTATTTTGACTATTAGAAGAGGCTCACATATATCTTAAGAGATAATCAATGTATCTACAAATATGTTTTGCTCTTTTGGATAGATTAGGAGTTTACAATTTTTAGCACTAGTATTATTTGTGAAGTTTAGGTAGAAGATGACAAACACTTCATATTGTTTGGTATGTGTGCTTAAAACACATCAGATTGTGGCGTAAGACTATTAGACACTTTGAATTTCTGTATATTCAAATTTGACATTTTATTCAAATGAGTTGTTTATAAATTTTTGATGGACGATTAATAATAGTTTAATATGAATTTTGTACATTCGAAGTGAAAATGTAATTGTATATATTTAAAGAATAAAAATGTAAATTTTAATTATTGAAATTATGAAACTATAATGTATAAATATTTGAAGGATGAAAATATAAATTACAGAAATTTGTAGATGGAATATACAAATTACATACAATTGCAGGGGGAAATTGTAAATATTTATAGGAGGCATTTTGTAAATTTTCAGTTGTAGTAAGTTAGTGTAGTCTTAGACGACATTCTACAACACTTTCTAGTGACATTACATGAGGTTTTTCATGACGTTTTCTAAGTGAAGTAATAGTGGCTCTATTCTTACATTTAATCTATTATTACATTTTCTAATATGACACTTGCATCAAGTTTCATTATAGATTAAGTGCCACAATAACATATTTTTGCTGACATTTTCAATTGCCATAAAATTATGATTTTCTAGTAGTATGTAAGGCGTGTGCAATTTCTCCTCAAATCAAACCCAACAAAACCAAAAAATTAAGTTCGATTTGATTATTTTGATTAATTGATTTTTCCTTTTAAATTGTTTTTTGATTTTTAGCTAGTTTTATATTTTTCTGCCAAAATCGAAGTGAAATGATCCAATTTATACGTACCTTTAAAAAGTAATACTTGTTCCAAATTAAATTAGATAATTTCCTAAATGTTAGTAATTGTTGTGATTTTGGACTTGTTGAAATCACTTATATTATCATATCATTATCATCGATATATTCTTAATATGACAAATGTTTTTTTTTTTGTATTTAAAAAATAAAATAATTTTTTCAGTTGGATTAAGTTATACACTAAAAAATTTAGCTATTTTGGAGTTCAACTACTTTTAAGATTGAATTGGTCTGGATAACCGAATACTCACCTCTAGTAATTATATGAGCTTCTTTAGTTTCATGGCAATAGATTGTAATTTATATTGAATGAAGATGTTGAAACAAAAAAGAATGGGAAAATGATTGGATAAATGCGTGGGGAAAGAAAGATCGAGGAAGGGGAGAATGATAAGCATGCAGGGAATGTGGAGAACATGGTGTACAAATGATGCTGCCTCGCTGTCTCAACTTTGTCACATGCAAAGGTACAACTCTCTTTCCCTGCTGCATGTGCTTTCCATGTGCTCCCTTTCTCTCTCCCTCTTCGCATGCCCCATGCCACATTCACATGAGGCCACAGCACCCCTAGACTTGAAATGCCATAAATGCCCTCCATTCGCCAGATAATTAGTTATGGACTTTTGTTACTTGGGGACATTTTGGGCTATCTTTTTGGAACATAAATTTACGAAATATTTTCGAAAATAAATAAATTAATGCTATGCTATGTGTTTCCTCAACTTGAGACAATGGATACCACCAAAGAACACAAATTAGTGAAGGCAAAAATTTATGTACATTATAATATATGGTACATCCATTTTAATTAAATTTAATTAAGATTCCTTAAGTTTGAATTAGGATTGATGATGTCTGCTTGGGTGCACCTAGCTGCATCCTGCGGTTGAGCCTCATAACCTTTTTATTAATTTATTTATTTAATTGTTTCTACTTATATCTAATTACATTAAATACACAATAAAAGGCGATAGGGTCCAGACGAAGGATGCACCAAAAACCACCTTATTAGCAAAAAGCTAGGTTGGCATTTTCAATTTACTAAAAATTAGAACTGTGATACAAGTAAAAGAGAGTTAAAATTAAAGTGATATCTTTCTTACTACGATTAAAACTCTTATTGTAATTATATAATTATCTCAAATTGATGTAAATTTTTTAGGGCAAACTCATGTAAACTTAACTGATCTGAAGAGAAATGAGGTACATAAACATATCCATAAAATCTATATGTATGAGATGAACAAAAAATCATAATACATGAACAATCATATTCAATTATTCATATTAATTTATTTATCTCAGTTCATAAATTTCATGAATTCATTTATGTACTGGATCTCTTTGCCTAGATATATAATGTTAAATACCTCCCGTAACACTATATATGAGGCAAAAAAATATGATTCATAAAAAGATAATAACTTATATATAATGTCATATTTATTTTTATATAATATTTTCAACACTTTTAATTTTATTCTTGAACTATATCATATTTTCTCATTTTTAAATGACGTTAGGTATTAGATTATTTTATTACTATGGAGTATGAAAATAAAAATATACGTAAACTGCAAATCAAACTGCACTAAACCTTATTAATATAGTTTCATTTGGTTTGATTTCGGTAATAATACAATTTGATTTGATTTACTAAAATTACCAAACTGTATTTTACTATTTAGTTTGGTTTCAGTGTTGAACCGCACCAGACCAAGTCGTGCCCATATGAGTATTGATGTGATATTATATTTCAATATTTTCACTCTAGGGACATGAGATTAAAAATAGATGGGTACTACTAAAATATGATAGAACTTTTCAGTCTTTTTTTTTCCAGCAGTGCCTTAAGAAATATTCAAACGGTGTAAAATTTGAAAAATCTAGAATTCAAATTCTACCGTCAACATTCACCATTTTCTCAATTAAAAAAAAAAGTTAAAAATGAGATCAACTCACATGAACTCAGAAAAATAAAGTAAAATCTTAAATTAATTTTTCTATGTTACGATAATTAGAAATAAAGATAAAAAATTTAAAACCACAAATGGCAATATGGTATTTCCACCACCGGGGGCAGTGGCATTAATCTCTGCCGCCCCCTACTTATATCCCTCGTAACTCCATTTCTCAGCACCCGTTTTACCGTCAGCCTCCGCCGTCGCAGCCAAAATTACTCCCACCACATAATGGCCTCGAAGCCAAGAATCTCGACGCCGACGGCCTCCACGCGGAGGCTGACGAGAAAAAATTCCGCCAACTCAACGCGGAGATTCCATAAACCTCAAGACAGCTGCCACCGCAGAGCCGCCCAGTTGTGCGGTGCCTCCTCCGTTTCCGACAAGCTGGAGGCCCTAAAGAGCCTCATTCCCTCCGACACAGCCGAAATAAAGCCCGACCAACTTTATGAAGAAACCGCCGACTACATCATGCTTCTGAAAACTCAGGTTTTTGTTTTGCAGAAATTGATTGATTTTTACGGATCTCAATCTAAAGAAAACCCAAATGCTGTATAGTAAAGTTGCTTTTTTTTCAACATAAGCCACGACGAGTTTTTTTTTTTTTTTTTTCTTTTCTTTCTATTTTTGTGAGAATATTTATTGATTTGCGACTTGTATAATGAATTAAGTAGTTTTCACGGCCGAGATATGTACTGTAGACCATTAGTGAAACAATGTTTGTGTGAGTCATGAAATGTAATTCGATTTTGCCCAATGCGCGCCGAGTTGTCAATATCTATGGAAAACAAGTTCCTGTTAGAATAAACGAGATAATTAATTAATTGAAAAGGGAATCATATTTTACATAATTATCCTTTCGCATTAATTAAGGAAGAGATTGGGATATTTTTATTTCAAATTTTGAGTTTCATAATCTTTCCTTCAAAAATAACAAAATTTGTTCCCAGACATAATAAAGTGTTCCTGAATTTAAGATTTTATAAGATTTATATCACAATTTCAATTTTGGTAAACTTATTTTTTTAGGGAAGTAAACGTAACTACTTAAGTTAATGAGTTCTGTTTTGGAATCAATTATTAATATTTTTATTAATTTATATGCTTTGCATGTTGTATCAATATTAATATTTTTTATTTTGAACAAATATCAATATAATATTAAAGAACAGAGAAGTTACAAACCTATATATAACATCACTTTTTTTTTTACCACCCTTTAGGGTCCGAAATGGATATTTAATTTACGTGATTTTGTATACTCATATTGGTTAATTGATAAAAATATAAATATTATTCACGATTAGAACCTTATTCGTTAAATTTTATCAAGTAGTGGAGGTCACATTTTTCTATTAAATGTACGTAGATGTATTTGAAATTTGGTTCCTGGCTTGCAGCTGAGCTTCAGTTGTCATATGCAATTATTTCACGGGATTCATAATAGTAGATATTATTGAGAAATCAAATTAATAATGTCTTTCCTAAAATATTTGCATAAAATGGGAAAATTGCCTCCGATTATGTTTTAATTTCTGTGATTAATTAATTAATAACTGAACCACATGAAAAAAAAATTAAATCCTTCCTATTCAAAATTCAAGGATAGTATGTGTACACATATATACATGTAGCATTTTCTTATTCATAATATATAACTATTAATTTTATTCATAACACTTTCACTTTTATTAAAAGGCTTTTTTATTAATAAGAGTTAAAACTGTCCCTTTTATTTGAGCGTATAATATTAAAAGACTTTTTTATTAATAAAAGTTAAAACTGTCACTTTTATTTGAGCGTATAATAATAGAAAGTCTGGAAAGGATGATGTTGGAAATTAATCTTCACAATTTATAAAAATACATTAGCAAAAAATCGCATATATAAATTTGACAGTAACTCTCATTAGTAATTTTGTATATATTTATAATTTATTAAGAGTTGAGTGTGTGCCCCCATATTTGAAGACAATGAGCAGCATGCTCCCGGACAAGCTGTATTTGTTTTCGGCCGGTTGACCTGTATATTTTGTCTCACTGTGACTCACGCATTACGATTCATCTGCCCACATCAACTATATTTTACGTAAGTATAGTATAATCAGCTTATTATTCTTTAAAGGAAACCCTTAGACATACCCATTTTGGCATGATGAATATGCACAATATACTCAATGTTACCAAAAAATCTTCAATGACCCACTTCATTTACAACTGTTCTTATGACTAAGTGCTGATTATGTATGGTTTGTATTTCAATTGTATTTGATTTTGGTCTAGCTTGATTATTATTCAAATTATTTAAAAACTTTATTCTAATATTTAGCTAATATTTATGATATATTAATATATGTATCTCATATCTCAAATCCAGTTGGCAATTGACAAGAGTTCGAAATATATTCTCCTATTCTTTTTCCAGTCAAAAGCTAGGTGATGACATGAGTCCCTAAGAATATACTTACTCCCCCTCCAACCCATCCATATATATCTCATTCAACAATGTTTTGACATCTATTTATTTTTAAAAAAATTGATCGCAATCCATTCACAAATTAATCGAACTCATCTCACTCGAATTGTAAATTCAACATATCACTCTCGAATAGCCCTGTTGCAAATTGAAGGAAAATAAAATAAATTACCATATCTCATTCCACTTGAAGTGTAAATTCATCATATTGTTATATCCAATTTAAAAAACTGGTCCTGTCGAAAACCAATGATCGATTGAACCATTTTTTTGATTTTTTTAAATATTTCTCAAAAATAATTCTAGTTTGTATTTTATGGGATTTGATCCATTGATCAATGAATGATAAGATATGATTTACCTTATCCATTAGGCCACAAGAAATTTTATGAACTTTAAATATTCTTATATACAAAACATCGATTTTTTTTTATCTACACTAGTTATTAATTCGTGTTTGATACGCAATATTTCGTAATTTTTATTAAACACATGATTATTTTTATGTACTTTTTTGTCAAATTTATTAGTTCATATTTTTAACTCTTGAGAAATGATGGTATAAATTAAAATTATATGCAGAAATTAATTATTAATTTCACATATGCATATAAAGCACGATGCGTTTAACTGCAAACAATTCTATCAAAAAGTAATAAAGCACAAACTCAAAATTGATAAAATAATTTATGCCTTCTGGTAAAAAATATAAAATTAAGAGGCTGTCTGATTTATGTATAAAGTAACTAATTAATTTTGTTATTTTTTTAATATATATTTAATTCCATTTTATCATTTACTTAAATTTATTTATATTTTTCATTCATTAAATTTTTATATTAATTATATACTATATATTTAATTATATATATACATTTATATATACATATATATATATATATATATATTAATGTTTATTATGTAATATATAGTTAATTATATTTTATCATTCATATATATATATATATAGGGGTGCATTAGAATGATAACCCATTCTAAATTCATAACTAAGAACTAATGTATAGACTATGATTTCAAAATTAACAGTTGAGATTTTGAGAATGAATATATCTTTAACTCGTGTAATTCGTATCATTAGAGGGCAAATAGGTCTCTTAATAATATAGGTTGTCCGATAAACATGTACCGTGGCGAAAAAATAGGTGAAATTCATACAGTATCTCCACACGATCTCTTGTATCAATATATTTTCGAATATGTATCATTATGAGGCATTTATTCCAAACAAACGCATTTTTCATATTTATACTCTCTTCTGTGGTGCAAACCCTCATCCTTCCACTAAAATTACTTATGTCGTTTAATAATATACACATCGTCATTTTGTATATACATATTTCGGCGACTGCATAACTACATACACTATTGCAGCGACTGCATAAATACAGACAACGAATATTCTGGATTCAAATAAACAAAAAACAAGGATCTTAGTGTTGGCCAATCCGGCGACAACAAGTCATCCATCATCCTCCAGAGGTGAGTAATACTGAACTTATAATGCATATGGTAATTTTGTGCAAAATAAAAATTGTATCTTTATTTTACTCGGTATAAAATTAGGGGTACTCGGTTTTGTTTTGGGGTATTTGCTATTTTTTTTTTCTGCATTACGATTCTAAAATTTGTTCAAAAATTTTGTTTGTATATTGAGTGGGAATTGCTTTAATGTTCTAGTAATGTTTATTTTATATTTGTAATATTATATATTGAGTGGGATTTGCTATCACATATGATAGCTAATGATGTTTATTTTTATATTTGTGATTCTATTAAATTGATTTTGGGATATAATTAAAAAATAACTTTTCTGGTGTATCGTCTATATAATTGTTCAACAGTATAGCATGAACCGTCTAATGATGTAGATCACCCTCTTTAATGATAGGTTTCAATTAAAGTAAATATATTAATTTTTAGCTATATTCTGATCTATACTAATTTGTTGATATGACGATTGCAATATAATGAGCATATTAAAGAAGAATAATGATGATAATGTAACAATTGTATAATTGGGTATTCAATGAAATTGATTTTGGCATTTTATTAAATAATCATTTTTCCGTTGTATATAGCCTGTATAATGTTGTACATCACCCTCTATAATGATAAGTCTTAATTACAGTAAAGATTTCAATTTTGTAGAAATATCTTATGTTTATTTATTTGCTTAATGATATTCAATTTGTAGAAATATTCTAGTGTTGATTTATTAGCCTAAAAATATAGATCAGGCTGCCTAATGAGATTAAATAATGCTAACATGACATTTTTAGAAAAAATGATATAGTTATAATATGAATGCATGATAAATGATAATATTAATATAGAATAATGATATCATTGTTGTAGTGTAATAATAAGACTAGAATATAATAATAATAATAATAATAATAAAAATAATAAAAATAATAATAATAATAATAATAATAATAATAATAATAATAATAATAATAATAATAATATGATTGGTGTATGAACAATAGGCGTAATGTATTTTTGTGTTACAATGATGTTAATGATGCTATTAGTTGATCCTTCGAATAGGTTTGCATGCTACTTTGTTATTAGTATTTATGATGGTTATGTGTTAATAATATTTTATTAGACATGTAATGATTTATTTAACTTTAACTAATGATGCTTTATTATACCATAAGTGGCAAAAGGAAACGCATACTCAATGACGTCAACTTTGACAGTGACATCATGATAGTGCAACTAGTTGGGGATAAGAGAAAGAAAGGATCGACATTGTCGGATAAACAGTCGATAGACAAACTGGTGTTTAGAAGAACTCCCGTATTTATTTTATCCAAACTTTGAAGGGGCTAAATGAAAACCAACATAGGGCAGTAACGAATATGAGTTTTAGGAGCGTGGTACATTTCACAATGACGGATATACCTGTAAAACTTAATTTTTGGCTGCTGACAAACTTTGACTCAATAGAGTGCAGTATAAGGCTAACTAACGAACATAAATTTCACATATCGGAGGAAGATGTCAGTGTCATATTTGGATTGCCAAGAGGTGAACTAATGATAGGTCGTAAGACGAGATAGGACAATCTCCAATTGCTCGATGGTATAGTGGCCGAATGTGACAATGGACCGTATAGGATGAAGCCAGCATACGTGTAGCAACAGATGGATAAAGACAAGGACGGTGGGGATTGGTTCAAAAAGGTTTTCATTGTACTGATGGAGCATGCATTGATTGAGGGTACATCGGATGGGTACGTGAAGCAAAAAATGTTGGACTACATCAACAACGTATCCAGTGTTGGAATGTACAATTGATGTGAATACCTAATATCGATACTGGCCCACTCATATGACATCTACAAGGATAAACCATCTTCGATTTACACGGGGCCCATAACTTTCATGGTGGTATGTCTACATATTGCTTTCATTTGTAGTTCTAAATTATGATTATCACGATTTATCATAAGGTTTAATGATACAAAATGCTGTTACGTAATGTTTTTATTGATTGCTAGTAATGAAACTTAAATATGCCTCTAAGATGTTGTGTACGTATATAATGATATAATCCTATATGTTTAATGATAATATCAACACTAACTAATGATAATGTTGCAATATAATAATAATAATAATGATTATGATTTTGTCATTAAATAACCAAATGTTAATATATATAATTCAAATATCTTACGATTAATTTTTTGATTATATTTTTCGTTTACAGGCTTTCTATGTCGACCGAGTTGTACATCGACGAAGGACGGTACTGCGATGCTATCCACTACTCAACGGCTGGACATGGAACTTATTGAAAAACAGACAATTAGAGGAGTTGAAGTGCGGGGGCTTTGGAATGGGATGCGTTGAGCCCAGATTTTAGGAACGGACGTTGTCAACTGTAACTATTGTATATTAGTTGAGGACTCAGTAGAAAAGGATGTTGGAGGTGATATCAATGAGGGACAAGCGAAAGAGGCAGCCAATGAGGTGGAGAAGGCTATGAACAACTTGATGTCGTCTACGAAAGCTACTGCATGTTCAATGAATACACTCATGAAGTGCTTGAAGGAAGCTTCCCCCAAATTTACAACATGAATTACTTTAAAATAACATCCGAAGCAACGGGCAGGGCCATGGGATTGGCATAGCAACAACCAACCTCTAACGTGGACGCTGTGGCTAACCTAACTCGGGCCATGACAGACGGAGATTTTGAGAATCTAGAGTGGTTGGACGCAATAGAAGAGATAATGAAGGTCATTGATGAGAGGGCCAATATATGCAACAATGATGAATTCCCCAATTTAAGCCTTGGGCTTGGTACTGGTTATGTAAGTTACTAGTATAATTAGTTACATATGTATCATATGATGTTATCTAGCCGCTATGATGCAATTTGTTTGATATATATTATTATGTCTATTAATATATGTATTTAAATTTTACTGTTTCATAATTATATCATGTTTTACAGTTTGGTAATTTAGATGATGTTGGCGAAGATGGTGTGATGCCTGATGTGGTTGAAAATGAGTTACAAACCAAAATAGGTTGTCAAGTAGAATGTGAACATGTAGCATACTAAAAAAAATTTCTAAGGTTACATTTCTCGTATTCATAATTGTATAATGATAATATTATGCATCTATTATGCATATCAAGCATTCATGTAATGATATTTAACATATATTAAATGGTATCGAATGCTTAAGGTGGAAACTGTTGTTCATAAGTTGGAGGATAACATGGTGACTAACGTTGTGGGACAACAATCAAATACAAAACGACATGTTGTAGAAAATGTCGTCCAACACGAACATGATGCACAAGGGATATCGAAACAGGTTATATTATCACCATTTTTTGTGTGGAATTTATGTTTTAGATTAAACTACAGTAACATAAATAGCATGTTGATAAATACCAACATAACTACTGATGTGTTAATGTTTCAGGCCATTAAAATTTGGTCGTGTTTCAGATAACAATTTTCCATCTCAGAATTGGCACAACATATCGAAAGAGAAGGATCCAACTATAGATGATGTTGTGCACAAACTAGCTGAACAAGGAAATCAAGAACATGTTAGTTTTATTGTACAATGACAATGTACAATGTTGTAATATTTAAATAATATGATGATATTCAGTATATAAAATTACGATTTCAGATTGGGTATGATGATATCCCTCAGAATCCGCACAAACTCTCAAAGAGTAAAGAAAAGGTTGTTGATGAGTGCGTTGAGGATTTTAATAATGTCGATCTTGATTCGAATTGTTAAAAAAATGGTGGAGATAAAATATAAGTCACATTATACATGATGAATTTGTGTTATTATAAAGAGGTTTCATATGCAGTTATGTAAATAGCGAAATGATATATACCAACATAACTAATGATGTGTTAATGTTTCAGGCCACCGAGTTTGATCTTGTTTCGGATAAAGATTTGCCACCTCAGAATCAACGTAGCATATCGAAAGGAAAAGATCCAACTTTAGAAGATATTGTATACAAACCAGCAGAACAAGAAAATCAAGAATGAGTTAGTTTTATTATACAGTGACAATATAATGTTGTAATATTTAAATAATATGATGATATTCAGTATATAAAAATATGATCTCAGATTGGGTATGATGATATCCCTAAGAATCTGTGCAAACTCTCAAGGGGCAAAGTAAAAGTTGTTGATGAGTGCGTTGAGGACTTTGATATTGTCGGTCTTGATTCAATTATTTTAAAAACGGTTGAGGTAAAAAATATAAGTCACATTAAATATGATGAGTTTGTGTAATTTTAAAAAGGGATTCATACATATATTATGCATTCTATATTTTGTAAAGGACGCTTTGGTTGGAGTTGAGTGTGGTAATGTTACCGGATTGGGCGACAATCCTGTCGCAGCAACATAGGCAGTTGTATTGAAGAATATTATTGTCTTTGTAACAAAATAGATATTGTTAACATGTGGTGTTAAATGTGCAGACATCGAGTTATGGTCATTCCTTAAGGAATAGATCAGAGTTGAAAACATCACATGCTCTCAGATCACCCTACAATGAAAGAGTTGTTAGTATTTCTGCAAAGCTGACCAGGGAGGAGAAGGTTCTTTACTATTGGACTATGAGCACGAAAGATGTGGACGGGTAATATAACTTTATTTTTTAACTTTATTCTGCTCATGGCTACACCATTAATTTAGAATCCTCATCAACTTATATCAATGACATCATCAGCATAATTGGTCACTTAAGTGAATATAAAACAAATTCATAATTTGTGTGGATATAATCATAATGTATGTTGATGATATATGTTATTCTTTATAAAGTAAGTTCGTCATAATATAGAGTACTAGACAAACAAACAATGAACAAAACCATAAGTAAGTTCGTCATAATATAAAAACACTGTAACTGATAATGACTTAAACACCACAAGATATATGTGAAATTGCTCATCTTGGTTTTGAGAATTCTGCTGTCTTTTCTCATTTACTTTGTCACAATTCATTGCATCGTGATGACTCAATTCTCCACATTTAGCACATCGTCGTAGAGGTTTATTTAACTCCCTCACAACCTTCTCTTTCCTTGAAATCAAACGACTTTTGGATCATTTTGGCTTAAATACATCGGAGGGTGTACTTCGATGACATCCAGTCTGACCGCTCCATATAAGTCCTCAATCATCTTCTTATTTGAATAATCGATGATGTTGAACCTTCGCCAAACAATTGTATCCCCAAATATTCTATTCCTGTCATTATGCTATGAATATGATCAATGCTACCTCCAACTCTATGCTCTAAGCCAAAGAATGATGCATGCAACTTGTTCGCAGCCTTACGCTTTGCATATATTATCATGTAATCTTTTGTTAAATCATCCGAGAAACCGTGAACAGCTTTCACTAAAGACGACTTCATCCACCTATACCCGTGGTATTTCTCTAGAATTAGCTTCAAGTCTTTGTTTTTAACACAAATAATATGTGGCTGCACAATATGCCACGCTATACATTTTATTTGCACCCACAGTAATACAAATCATTCTCAATGTCGTAAGTAGTCGTCCATGTATTGCGGCTACTGTGCATGACTTTGTACGTCTCCATACTAGACTCAAGAGACAACTCAACAACAAGACACTTAAAACATGCTTCCATAATTTCTATATGAACGGTTTTGAACATACTGTTTGTGTAAAATGTAGCTGCATGTTTCTCTATTGCCAACTCTTTTCCCAAGATAGGTACAACAATGGAGTCAATGTCGTCCAATTTTGCATTTTCATTTCCTTGGTGCTTCAATGCATTATTAAAGTCCATTACGAATTCAACAAGGTTGGAACGAGACTTCGTGTACATTTTGAAAAAACTATTCTCAAACTCCAACATGGACGTTGTCTTTAGTACCGAACTCATAGGAAAGTCCCTGAAGAATGCAAGAACCCAATATACTCTATGCTCATACATGGTCTTATACCAAACCTCGTTCTCAAATGCATATCTTTCCATGACCCCCTTCCAAGAATCTTCAAAATCACCAGCCGCAATCAATTCTGACCACACGCATGCATTCAAATCATTTTTGAAATATTCATTTGACATAAAAACTTTTGGGACTTTATCAGAATTCTTGATAATGATATGCCACATCCACCAACAATGCCTGGTGCTAACGAGTAGACAATCGATAACAATTTTCATACCCAAGTCCCGACCATTTATTAACATTGTAGGGGATGCTCCCGTACATTCCACAAATTGCTTGAATAGCCATGTAAAGAATCAGCATCTTCATTTCTCAACAACCCAGCTACAAAAGTAATTGGCCTACCTTGATTATTCTTGCCTGTAAACGGCGCAAAAATCATAGAATACCTGAGTACAAAATCCTAAAGAACACATTATATTAAGAATTATTATTTGATTTTTTTTATAAATCTTTAATATAGAATGAAAACAGTCAATATGAAACTACAAACATCCACTCAATAACATTATATAATTTATACAAATAACATTATATGTCTTATGCATCAATGACCTAGCAACTATAATTATTATAGCACAAAACAATCATTATGCAACTACTAAACATGCATTATATAACACTATATAAATTTAGAAAAATAACAATATATGTCAGTATCATTTTAAGACTTAGTTATTATCATTATTATATCTTAAACTAATCATTATGCAACAATGATAAATCCATAAATACCATTATAAAAATTATGCAAGATAGCATTATAAAACTAATCCATTATCATTAATATAGCATGAGACACTCATTACGTAACTACAATCTATTCGTAAATTAATAAATAAAAGTTGCGTGCTTACCTGTTCGTATAATATTTCGTGTTAAACATAACCGCATCACCAAACATATAAAAATTTATCTTTGACATTCCATCACACCAAAATATCCGTTTCAACTTATCTTCCCCATACAGCTCAAAAAGCATAAGTGAACCCACCACATGTTTCCTTCTTTCTACGCATTTCGTTCAGCAACGTTTGTGCGTCCACACCCTCAACGTAGGCTTTCAAGTCACATGCATAATTCCTTACTTCCAGAGCAATGCATCTAACAACGTCGTATCCTCCCAACATCTTGTTCATTAGTTTGAAAGCATGTGTCGGGCCGATATTGTCCTTCACACAATCAATTATAAATTTCTGTTGCAACTCATCAATGCTGCGATTTAAGGTCATGAATCGTTTATGATTGTCCTTGACCATTGGGTGGTTGTGTTTGTCAATGAAATTTTTTTTATGGCATAACCACTATGCCCATCCTTATACACATACTTTAATGAAATTCGAGCATAAAATTCGCACCTCTTTGATAATCGTCTGTGTTTATTAATGAATCATTCACGTGCATTAATTGCATCCAGATCATCGACCCTCTTCTTGGCTTCCCTACTGCAAACAACATAGCACAACTTAATGAATCATCCAACACATTTTAAACCATAATTATGCGTGTCCAAACCAACCGCACACGTATAATTATCGTAGAAACATGACGCCTCGTCAAGCGTCTTGATTTTTTTTGCCAATCGCATGCTTCAGCTCTTCTGAGCATACAGGCATGTACAAAACTGTAACTAAAATACTTTCGTTAATACTTACTCCCCAACACTACAATGTCGTATTTATCATTAACATAATAAATTTATATCATCATGAAAATTATATTATAACATTATACACGTGCATAAGTTATGCTATATGGATACATCTGTCACTAAGTAGACCATCATTGCATATCACATTTGATATGAAATTGCATTCAAAGCTTGTAACAACATTTAATTATAGATTGTGTATGTAATGGACGTTGGTTAACTATATAATTATATATCATTTTACGGACAAATATAATGAATTACTCTTGTTTATGAAACTCATTATTCCCTAATATATCAAATTCATGTACTGTCGAAAACATATATCCTTTTATCTTGTTAACGCTATCATTACAACATTGAAAAATATATCATTAGATGAGTTCTCGTCCTGGCACAATGTTAACATAACGATCATTTGTTAATGATATCATTAAAACATCACAAATATATCACTAGATGAATTCCCATCCTGGCAGAATGCCAACATCACGATCAAAAAAATAAGCGTTCCTCGAAAAATATTAACAAACATGCATAATAACATAAAATACCTTCTAAAACGTTATCAACTTCCATTGTGCGAAGTATTGATGTCGTCGTTCCTTAGATGGCAACTCTTGTTGTGTGTCCACTGTTATTAAACTTATCAAACCAAAAACGTAGAATTATAAAAACTTTCTACAGACTTTATTCATTACCTAAACCCTAAAAAATAAAAATATGAGCAAAGGAAATTTAAAAAAATGGCATTAGTTACGAAAAGAGATTTGGAATGTAAGTCTGTAACCATATATATCGAACTGTAAATTGTGGAAATTAAAAGTTACAAAAATTATTAAGATGACTGAAATAACCCTGTGCCTAAAATCACACATTAATGAATGAGAACTCACTTTTTTGGGCAGAACTAAAAACTAATCGTATCCACACATTTTTAGAATCGGAGGGAAGATAATTAGCCACGTGGCTTTTTGATAGAAACCGAAATAATATTATAAAAGAAGTCAAATATCATTACAGGGCATAATTGAACAAAAAAAATTCATGATCCCACGATTTTATAAAAAATGCGAAAATCATGGGATCTCCTTAAATGCTACAATTTAGGGAAAATCATGGGATCTCCTTAAATCCCATGATATTCTAAATTTTTCTAAAATCGTAGGATATTGGATTTTTTTTGTACACTTAGAAAACATTAGCATTAATAAAAATAAACTTATGCCATAATCATCACATCTAATACAAATCAGCATTACTCACAGCAAAAAACATCATTACCAATGCTAGCAGAATGACTTGCACTAAGCCATAATACAGATTATAATAAAAGGTTATTCATAAACATCACGCCTAATACAAATCAACATTATTAACAATAAACAACGTCATTGTCGATAATAAACTAGTATTAATTACACATCATTTCTTATCAAATTAATAATCATTATTTTTAGACAACATTAGCATTAACAAAAATAATCCTATGTTGTCCTATACAACAAATATTAAAAGCACAATTATTCATGATATTTTTGGAAAACAATATTAAATGTTGTAAAAATCAAATATTTCCACATATATGGTGTAGATTACGTGATGTAATGGGGTGTAGATTTGGTAGTTCAGTCGTGTCTAATTTATCGGACATTACCATATCAAACTCCCGCTCAAACATTTCGCCCAAGACAAAAATAACCCTGTAATGCTATTCGTCTACTATTGCAATGCTGATGCGGATGTTATACCCTGTACCATCCATTAGTGTAATCCAATGCTCGAGATTTGTTCTAAGTTAAGTAGTATAGGGGTGATTCGACAGGTTGAACCATGAACCGGTAGCTTCACTGATTCGCTCGTCGGTCCGGTTTTTAAAAAAATGGTTATATTCAACTCGAAGAGTCCGGTAGAAAATTGAATTGAAAAATTGGAATATTCACCATATCCACTCAATGCAAATCACAATGCATGACTTGAGTAAATGGTTCAAATTCAAATATCTAAAAGCTCATTGATGCATATTTGAGAATTATGTATAAGTCTAGTGGTCACTTTATAATTTTGTGTTGGCAACCACCCAATGGGGGAAACAGTAAGGGACAACAAGGGGCTTAAATTTCTACTAAGTTGTTTTTTCCTTATTTTTAAAATCGTTAAAATCGTTCAAATCTCTGCCACTAAGCTTCAGCCCCTGCCTAACTAACGGTGCTAGAGTCCGAACCACCGGACTCAGAGGATTAGAATGGGCTGTGAAGAAATTACAGACAAGAGAATAGAAGCGTGGAAATAGCGTCTAATGGTTTGGGAGGAAGAACATACTAATAGATTATGGAATATAGATAGAAAGGAGGACTATAAGTGTCGCCTAATGCACTAACACGTTGTTTTATTTTGAAAAAGAAATAGTAAAATTATAAATGCTAACAATATTTAAAAGTATAAACTATTCACAGAAATAAATGTGTAAGTTAGAAATCGTGATTCTCTTTGTCTTAGCCTCTCTAATTTGTGTCTTTTTTTTTAGTTCTATTAATATTATATAATTAGGATATTAATATTTTAGTTTTATTTTAATAGGAGACTATATACAATTTATTTGATGATAATAAGTATGTGAATTAGTTAGTCTTTTAAATTTTGTTAACTATAAGGTCATATTTCTATATTGAGGAAACAAATTATTTGTTTGAGTTTATAATTTTTTCCCATTAATCTTAGATTAAACTAAGATGTTAAGATTATGGTGTGAAAAGAGTTTTCTGTAATCTAAATTGAATGTTGTATATGTCTTTATCTGAAAATACATTTCTAACTAAGATGAAAATCCTGCATCTGCCGTTGCCACAGCTATTAATTTTACCTTTCATTATTTAGCTTCAAAATTTATATGAGCATAGTGGTACCGTCAACTTTCGTACGTATTCGACTCGAATAAGGTCAATTTTTTATTTTTTTTTCTCATAACATCATTAATAGCAGTATATATAATAGGGGCCCAGATTATGCTGTTGATCTGTTTGGGCTGGAATCACCTCCGATTGGACCAAAGTTTAGGCGATGATGCCTTCAGTTATTTGATTGCATCATTATAGTATGATTTTTGCTGGTATAGAATTAAGATTTTTCTTATTGTAGGAAAGATGATGGGAAAACGAACTATAAATTACGAGTATAATTTATAGCACCGCCCAGCATCGCTTTTAAGATGGATTAGTTTTGTAAATCACGAATAATTTCAATTATTGTGGATAATGTTTCATAATACAACTCAACATAAGTTAAATTCAATCATAACGAGTGGCCACAGTTGATTGTGTAATTACACAATTAAGTACATTGTTTGAAGTCACATGTAAAATATAAATGTAATTCATGGATTCAATTCCATGTATTAAATCGATTGCGAAATAATTATTTTTGAATCATTACAAACTTCACAAATTATAATACTATATTCAATAGTATATACTGAATTTTGTAAAAAGCTATATATCAATTTACCCCGTGCATCTCCTCGGGTGACGTAATAATTCACTACAAAAAATGGGCTTTAGCGAGCACCACAGTGCTCGCTACCTATGCCATAGTGCTCGGTAATAAGACTTTACCGAGCACCTAACGAGCACCAGCTGTGCTCGGTGTCAAGCTTGTCGCTAAATTACCGACCACCTACCAATCACGGCACCCGACATTGCCGAGCACATGTAGGTGGTCGGTAAAGAAACGATGAACTTAAAACGAGTAGTGAACGGGCTTACCGAGCACCGAGTGCCGAGCGCTGTGCTCGGAAAAGGAACGATACATTACTAAGCACTACTGTTGTGCTCGGTAACTAATGCCAACTAGTGGCGAGCACGGCGTGCTCGGTCATTACCGAGCACATTTTCGTTCTCGGTAAGGCCGCACGACCGTGTTCTTATATTTGCTCAAATGCACCCGGCCGGGTGCAAGTTTCTATATCACAATGCAGTTGGTCATCATTTACCAAGCAGCTAGAGTTCTCGGTAAACTAACTCGGTCGGGTGCTTGTATTTGCATAACGGCACCCGTCCGGGTGCGAGTTTCTGTATTGGGGTTCTGTTACCTAGCACGTAGTGCTCGGTAAGTACGTTTCTTTTCAAATGTGTAGGTGCTCGGTATTGTTAATTATTTCCTTTTATATTAAATAATTAAACATAAAATTTGAAAAATATTTAAAATAAAATTCATTAATATAAAAACTAATTTGATATTAAAATTTGATAATATATAAAATTTGTTTAGTACAATAATTGTAACGAACTATTTTTTTTCTTAATTGTTGGAAGAATTGATTCATATGTTCAGCCATCTTCATTGATCTCTCATCGGCTATTGCATCACATATCTCCAATTCTTCCATTTGCTTCTTTAAAGATTCCTTCTCCGACTCAAATCGTGCGCGGACACGCGCGTTCTCGGTCTCAACTTCTTCCCGAACTGCCTGAACCCGTCGCTCGACTGCCTCCTCGACGATGCTAGGGTCGACTTGGGAAAAATGGGCATCTGAGCCGGATGAGCCTGTAACATCTGGAAAGAACAGGCTCGTCGCTTGTCCAGCTTCAGGAATTTGTCTTCTCTTCTTGACCTTGCCAGCGACCTGGAGGAAAATGGCATCCAAGTCGGGGTTCTCTTCTCCCGCAGCCCGTCTATCTTCAGCGGCTTTCAATAC
>JAYDZE010228525.1:0-20256 GCA_034509125.1 Monilaria moniliformis
TATATTGAGGAAATCATATAATTAAATTGCGATATTGGGCAGATGATTATACTTGTGATGTTCTATGCCATTAGAAATTGAATTTTGTTGCTATTGAAGGCTATATCATTAGTTCAGGCAATAAACAATCATTAAACGTATCCACAAGTATCATTAGATGAAGCATATCATAGAAACTGCTCAGACCATTAGACGACTAATCAAGCATATGGGTTACTGCGGCAGTCAGGAAAAAAAATAATTTCTAGAGAGAGAGGTTTATTGCGGCTGTTACTATAATTAAGAGATAAATAGATTAATCATTCACCCACAAATTGCGGCTAACATCAAATCTATGGCCAAAAATAAATGATTTGAGTATAACCGCCCATGTGTACGATTACAATTATGTCCTTTTCATTTAGTTATGTTAATACCATGGATGACATGTGGCGTTTAAATGTGCCGTTAGATCTAAAATTTGAATGGTGTAGATTAGTTCTTAGTTCTGCAATAAGAATTGATTCGTATATGCTCACACCTCCATATATATATTTATATATATATATATATATATATATATAGTTTATCGAGACAGTGCCTATATCCATGTATTCATACCTGGACCTGCTGCCCCCGTACCCGCGGGTAAAATCCCTATTGGAAGCCCATGCTTGCCCTTTGTACGTTGGTCTTACAAGAGTGGTACTAATCACATAGTGCACATGTATTGTAATTCAAGCCAAAAAAAAAAAGGAAAATAAAAAAAAAAGAGTGGGGCATAAGAAATGAGCAAAATCCCGAGAAAATAACTCCTTTGGACTTGAACGTTTGTTCTACCTAAAACGATTGATTTTTCTCTTTACACTTATCATTTGCGCAGTAATTCTCCTTTCTCATTGCTTTGGCGATAATTGAATCATTGAAAATCCAGTAATTTCACAGCCTCGAATGTCAAGTTGAAGTTTTGCAACCTCACTCTGCAGAAATTACAGATTTTTTTAATTCAACCGCCGAAGATAAGCGTTGAAAATCCAGTAATTTCACAGCCTTGAATGTCAAGTTGAAGTTTCGTACCTCGCTCTGCAGAAAATACAGAATTTTTTAATTCAATCAGCGAACATAAGCGTGGAGGGTGAAAGAATGAAGAGTAATGAAGCAAAGGTACAATTGTCCTCCACTCTTTGTTTCTTTTTCTTTTTATTTTAAAAAAATTGTTCATCATACCATTTTTATTTTGATTTCAGTGTTTAAATGTTTAATTAATATTAGTCCTGTTAGAATTGAACTACATAGAGAAATTCAATGCTTGTTTATTGATGTTATATAGCCTTTTGATGAATGCTTGCTTGCTTGTATACGTATGATTCGACTGTGTTAGATGGCGAGGATGGAAGACATACTAAACCTACCGGTGCAAGATCCTCCTTATTCCGAGTTTTCTGCAGCTCATATCAATTGGGTTAAAGTAGAAGGTGGTCGTCAAGGCGGTGATGATATTGCACTGGTTCCTTTTTCTAGAGTGGATGATTTTGTGAAAGGTGAGTCCAGCAATGCAGAGTGCCCTGCTAGCTTTCGTGTTGAATCAAGAAGGAAGAGACCCGAGGGGAGTCTGAACAGACCAAGAGTTGACGGCTATCTTGAGTATACATTGTATGTAACTCCTTGTAAGTAGTATTTTGTATTGCTCATTTGAAAATGGCACCCTTGAAGTAGCATTGCAAATCACGTTAGAGATTGTAGAGTTACTAACTATTTCTGTGTCTAGGTATTGGTGTTCTTATGGTCCTGAAGACTACAGGGATGCCGAACCTCATATAGGTGAAAACTCGAGCATCAAACCTGCTTCGGGTAAGGGAAGTAGGCCAGGGAGAAGGCACATGATGCGGGGATGTCTTTGTCACTTTACTGTTAAACGTTTATACACCCGGCCTCTACTTGCTCTCATCATATACAATCAGAGGAATCATGTGGATAAAACAGGGGCTCCCTGCCATGGGATACTTGATCAAGAAGCTGTGGGAACTAGAGCAATGTATGCTCCTCGAATTTCAGAGGACCTTCGTCAAAAGGTGATGGCCATGCTTCATGTTGGAGTATCATTGGACACAATAGTCCAGCATCACATGGAAGAAGTGCAGAGGCATGGGGGTCCCCACATCCGCGATGATTTCCTGACACGTAATGATGTCCGTAACATGGAAAGGCTTATACGCAATGCCTCCCATGAGTTGCATTCCAATGTTGAATGCAGTGTGAAAATGTGGGTACAACGCCACCATAAGCATGTGTTTTACTTTCAGGAGAGTTCTGGTTCTGAAATGTTTGTATTAGGATTACAGACCGATTGGCAGCTGCAGCAGATGCTTCGCTATGGACACAGTGGATCCATAGCTTTTCATACTGCGTCTGGATCTAAGAGACTTAAGGTTCTGTATGATTTATTACTTTTCTTGTTTATAGGGTAAAGGAAAGAGTGTCACCCCCCCCCCCCCACCCCCAAGTAGTTCTAAATTGGACCTTTATAAAATTTGGCCATAAGTACTATCATTTACAAACAAATACATAACTATTCAAGTCCTGTCAACTTACCATGTTAAAACAGTAATATTGGGTATGAACTTGTAAGGTATTACCTCAATCTGCCATTGGATACAAAGAGGAGGTGGATAGAGGTAATAACTAATTATCCAACTATTTCATTTTCCTTCGTCATTTTTAGGAATTTCTATCATGTTTTGCTTTGCACTTTGATAGATGGAGCATTCAACATTTTTTTTCTGTGTGTGTGTGTTTTGGGGGTTTATTCTTTGGTATCTTCGTATAATTTGGTGTTTGTGTATCTTATTTACATATCATTTTGTGATGTAAACAGAAACTTCAGACAGTGGGATAAAAATTTAAGAATACGCTTGCATATATTAGATTCAGTACTTATTTTGGCACCTTAATCTGAAAGCATTATCTTGGGATTTTCAAATCAGAGTTTTTGTTAGTTTGCCTCCTTTTGACTTTTACCTTATATTTGGACTTGTACAGAATACTTTATACTCTCTACTGGCATTTGACCCGTCACATAATGCAATTCCAGTTGCCTGGATTATCACTTCCTCTTCTCATGGTAATATCCACAAATGGACGCCGTCCCTCATTGAGAGAATACGTGGCAAGGACACAAGATGGAGACCTAATGCAATTCTAGTGGATGATCCCACTTTTCAGCTCTCAGTTATTCGGTATGTGGTGAATATGGAATTTTTATGCCATTCTCTTGTAGCAAGTGAAGTAGTATTATCCATCATCTAACACTGCGTTTCATTCTCTCAGTGAAGCTTTCCAGTGTCGAATTCTATTATGCCTCTGGCATGTTCGTCGTGGTTGGCTTAAAAGCCTACTAAAACATTGTCACAACTTTGATGTGCAAAGAGAGATGTTTAAGCACCTAGGCAGGATATTGTATTGCACAGGGAATGCGTCGAGCACTGCAGCTGCGGTTGAAGAGTTCCTGCAAATATATGTTGATCAGTCTGAATTTGTAGAGTATTTCAGAAATAAATGGTTGCCAAAACTAGGTACAGTTCTTCCTAGTTATTTTGTTTAGGCGGGGATACTGCTTCTTGCTCATACAGTTTAGAAAATTAGTTGCTTATCGATTTTGCATCCTTTGTTTGCATGGTGAGGTGTATTACACATGTTGCAACATATTTGTAATCATGGAATGCAGACTTTAATATGATAATGTTGTGTTGCAGATTTATGGTTCAATTGTGTCAGGACTCTCCCAGTGGCAGGGCTAGAGCATTATGCTTCAATAGAATCCTATCACCTACGTTTAAGATCGAGGGTCCTCTCTTTGTTGCCGGAAAAATCACACCAGAGAATTGACTTGTTGATTCATGCGTTGACAACCCAATTCCACTCCTTCTACTGGTTCGACACATATATAGTGGAGACGGGGTATTTTGAAAATCTAAGGGATAGATTCAGTTTGACCAACCCATGGTATCAAGCAGAGCATATCTCAGACATGGATGTCCTGCTGGATGAGGAAAACCTCCAGTTTGCAAAAGTTGTTTCTCAGGCAGATAGTAGCGTGGCTTATACGTTATGGAATCCTGGTTCTGAGTTCGGGCTGTGTGGTTGCTCCTCGTCAATGGTGGGTAATATGTGTAAACACACAATCAAGGTGGCAATTTTCTGCCGTAGTCGGCAGATAGCGAGGCCGTTATTGTCCGCTCAAGTTTATAGGCAAGCCTTGCTTAGCCTGCTACAGAATCTTCCAGATGACCCTCTAGTTCTTGGACATGCAATTTCACTCGTGAATCGAATGCAACAAGACATCAAAAGCTTGGAGGATTTGTCGAATAGTGGGTTGTTACAGCCAGTGTCTTCAGGGACAAACTCCATGGTGGCAGAAAATATTCAGCCTTTGCCACGGGTCAGTTGATCTGATTAATTATGCTGGTCTTGCTTCCAAGTTCCAATCCCTCAAATCATTGGCTGAAACTGAAGCGTAAAATGTGCGAGCCCCTTTTTGGTTGATTCTAGCTTCTAAATGGTTTCTGAATAGAAGCTTGTTCTTTTAGATGTTTATTTCTACTTGCCGTAATTGCTGATAGCCTGATCATACCAGTGTGTGTTTGCTTTATTCCTCAATATTGATAATTAGGAACTATAACCCAAAACTCGAACATAATGATGCATATGAATGTTGATTTTTAATTTTACATTTACAAAGCAATAGATGCTACTTCGTGTGAAATAAAATGGCTGGAGAAGATAATGACTCTGAAAATCGCAACCCTTGCATTCGTTGAACATAAAACTAGTTATTCAGAGGTAGAAGCTCATAACTTTACATTAACTGAAGTAATCTCATCTATGTCAATCACTGCTGACTGATAATAATTATTCCCTAACAAATGTAAAAAAAAAAAAGTGCCTTCTTTGACTTTTTCCATCATCTTCTCTAAGTTCCTTGATTAGCGTTTGCACAATTAGATACTGGAACCTTGAGTTTGAATTGTATCTAACAGAGTTCATACTTCACTTGATGTGCAGGAATGATCTGAAGAATTGAATCTTGTTGTATCGGGGATAAATAGAAACAACAGTTCTAGCAGTGGTGAAGTAGTTTTTGAACTAGGAAGTGAATGAGTGGTCTCTGAAGATGGAGGTAATCAAGGCTTCGATGGTGGATTTGATGGTTGTTGACACGGACACATTGGTGTTGTAGAGTTTGGAGCAGGAGGTGAAGTTGGCCTAGGAGAGATGTCAGGCTGAACTTGTGGCGGTGCTGATGGTTGTGGTGGTGGCATGGGCCGTGGCTTGGTAGGTGGAGGAGGAGAAAAGGAGGGCAGAGGAGCTGGAGATGGCTTAGCAGGGGTTGGAGACCGTGGGGGTAGTTGCGGGGGGGCGCAAGGCAGCACCTTTGGTGGTGGTTCTGGGTCAGAATGATTACATTTGAAGCTGCTACAGTTCACCGTCCGAGCCAAGAACCTTTGACACTCCAACACAGATTTTTGGTTCGGCCTGTCTTTTAAACAATTCATTCCATCATCAAACTTGGGCAGCTTTGGGCATGAAGATGACTCTTCGGAGAAGAAATTGTAGTCATATGCAAAGTTCACCAAATTCGGAAGTTCACATATCTGATCACCAATCTTTCCGGACATCAAGTTGTGTGCCAGATTCAGCTGCTCCAAGCTGTCCATTTCCCCGATACTATGAGGTAATGGACCTACGATCTGGTTATCGCTCAAATCTAGCACGGTCAAGTTCTTCAGCTTAGAGATTTCACTTGGGAAACACGACGACAGACCAGTGTTTATGAGAATCAGTTCGTTCAATGTTTCTCCCATCTGGCCTAAACCTGCAGGTACACATCCGCCGAAATTGTTGTTAGCCAGGACGATGACGGAGACACGTGACTTGCCGATGTTGTCAGGTAAAGCGGAGGAAAATCTGTTGTTGTTGACAAATATAGCATCAAGATCTATCTCAAAGAGTTTCCTCGGGAGCTCGCCTTCGAATTCGTTGAAACGAATGTCTAGGTACCTCAGGCTTGGTAGCTGGAGCATGACTTGAGGAAACTTGCCTGCAAAGCGATTGTTGCTGAGATCTAGCTCATGGAGGCGCTTCATGTTGACAAAACCTTGGGGAATCGTCCCACAAAATCTATTCGAGTTTAAGTGAATGAAGGCAAGATCATACAGCAGGCCCAGCTCATTGGGGAGGCTCCCCGCGATGTCTCCGTGGTTGAGATCAATGCCTGCAACCGTGAGCTCGTGTGGATACTCAGGCGTGGGCCAACAAAACACACCGGTGTAGTTACAAACGTCTTCTCCGACCCAGTTGGCAGTGATGTTCTTTGGATCAGAGAGCATGGCTTCTTTCCAAGCTTGCAATGCAATGTAGCCATTCCTCAACCTAGGGTTCTCAATCTCGAGCCCGGGCTCAACTGCTAGAGGCTCTCCCTCGTAGGACAGGAGCCGTCTCTGGTGGTGAGGACCATCCGTTGCGCTGGGGGCATGATATTTGGCAGAATCCACTGAGACGGAGACGTTCAGGAGGAGAAAGATGGTGCAGAGAAACAAGATTTTCGAGGCGTGAAAACGATGAAAATGGTAAGTATCTCCCTTCATTGTGTTGGGATTGTTATGTTACGAGTTTTGGAGCTGCATTGAATGAGGCTTTGATGTAGATCTGATTGAGTTTGAGTGAGTTTGCTGTTGAGAATAACTGAGATGGAGCATGAATTTTGATTGTTCTGTTGCTGAGAAGTTAGTTTAGATGAGATTTTCATGCATTTTGTTAGTGTATGTTGGCCTTTTCCGCTCGCCATCCACCACATATATATTCACTCGTGCATGTATTTAGATATTAAATTGTGTATAATAATATTTATAAAAATGTTTTTAGTAAGAAATGTGAATGTTTTTGTCATTGCGTGCCTGCAAAGTAGTCTTCAGTTTGTAAATTTAGTACTTGTATTTTTCAATTAATATATTTTGAAAGTAATGGTGTTATATTTTTTTCGTAATAGAAATTGGTTATATATAATTATATAAATTACTTTAGCACTTTTTAGATTTAACAATTTTCTTTTTCTCTCTTCGACCGGTAATTGTCAACTTAATAATAGTACCACTGACACATTCATTTAGATTTGTATTGTATTGGTAATTAATTAGTAATTCAATTGCTATAATTGATTTGTGCAAAACACATTAATATGAAAGTGTTTCATGCGATTAAAACGATTTTTTATTTTAGGTGGCGCAATTATATTTAAGCATTTTTATTTATCTTAAATTTATCATTTATGTTATTTTAAATTCATATTATAATTTTAATCACGTATGTTAATTATACAATGTCAAATAAATAATCTAACAAATCAAATCACATCTAAAACAAATTCTTAAATCTTGGAATATGATATGGGAAATATCGCTCGAACTGAAGTTTATTGAAAGGAAAACAGCGAAAAAACGAACCAACATAAATTAATAAAATATTCCATTATTTAAATACAGGTATTGAAGATTCTGGTATATATTCATTTAATTTGTCGGCAATATATAATATTACTAAACAAATCCTTAAATATGGTCTAGTAAACAAATCCTACCATACCTAATCTGACTTGCTTAATAGAAGTTTTCATTATTATAAATACATAATACAGACACTCGATCAAAATAACATGCATCATACCAATTCATATCATGCTTATCATACATGTCAAATCATGCAGTTTGGTATGCATTGTATGTCAATTCATACTATGCTTACCAAACTTACATGGTATGAATTCAAAATATGGAAGTTCGATATGCATGGTATTAATTTAACTAATTCATACCATAAATTCAAAATATTAGCACTACAAAGTGGTGGCGGCAGACGATTTCTAGCGGCGGCGGCGGGGCGGCGGCGACGATTTTCGGCAGCTTCGGAAATAGCTAAAAAAGAAGAAGAAAAAGAGAGAGAAATAGACTTACCGGAGAGATTAGAGATAGAAATAGCGTGAACAATGTGAAAGGCATTTTTGTTCAAAAATCCAAAACCTGCCTAACTATTAGTTTTGATTATTTTAATAGACTAATTTAAAAATGGCCTCATTCAAATATGTTAAAGGATTAATATTCACTTGTAATCTCAATTTTGGTTCATATTGCATACATTTCGTAACTTTCAAAATATGAAGAAAAAATAAACCTTCATATTTCAACAATTTTCGGGTTAACCAAATCAACATTCCAACATCAAATTTCCGACTTTACATGCTAGACTTCAATTTTATTTTAAACTTGATTACACACTTGCACACGAGTCCCTGCCTTACAAAGTCGGATATTCAGTTTCAAACTTTTTAATCCAACAACATTTGGAAAAAAAAAATCCGAAGATAGAAAAGCTAAAAATAGTCTTATTGGTGGACTGATAAAGTAAGAGAGATAGGGAGAAAAAGTGATTGGAGAGAGAAAAAATAGTTGATAAAGTAGGAAAGAGTGGGAAAAAAAGTGGTAAGAGAGATAAAAAGTGATGGATCCTAATAGTATAAGTTGTAAATAGATTGATGTCCAGGGGTTGTAAATAGATTGATGTTCAGTGGTATTGTGTTGTGAGAAATTTTCCATAAATAAAATGAGACTATTTTTGGTGGACAAACCAAAATGAAAAAATATGACTACTTTTTGTGGACGGATAAAGTATTATATAGTAAAATTATATCAAACTTTCGATTTTAACACGTCATCAATACAAATCTTTACTTTAAAAAATCATGCATAACTATGATTAAATAAAGTAAATCCACTTATTTTTCAGACCATAAATTACAATAATTTAATTTAAAATAAAAAAAATTATGGGTTAGCATCGAATCCTGGGAAGGAACAAACACGTGTCATCACACATAGGTTGGTGTGTTTTATCATCTTCCAACATAGTACAAATCAAACTGTCACGTTTGTGAATTGAATAGCTCGTGAATCTCATGAAATTGACCTACTGAGTAAAGTTCGTCTACATCCTATCCCACCAATACACATTGCACTCGGGAAGTTATACGGGTTAAATCTTGTTATTCTTGCGAAATTATTAAGGTAGGTATTTTAACTGCAACTTTCTATTCATCTATGTATATTGGTGGGAAATATTATTTTAAATTGCATTCCAATTCCCATGTATTACAATGACTAGAATCAATTTAAATTACTTCATTCATTTCCAAATAAATATAATTTGTTGTACAAAATTACATATTATATGGATTTTTTTAATTATTTGAGATATCTATCAAGAAATTTTCTTTTCAAAATGTCTCTGAACTCTTAAAGAGTATAAATGTACATTTTAAAGGTTACTTTCGACAACATGACACGTGCTCAATTTTTCAGCACTTTTTGCATATTTTTCTTATTAGCCATATTTTTTGCTATATTCTTTCGTCAAATATATAAGTAAACTTCTTAAGGAAGCACCATAATTGTAAGATCTTCATACAGAGAACGCTCTATATACATACTTCTGAAAATCGAAGTTACTCTGGCTGGAAGAAAAATGAGTCTGCTAGCAAATTTCCAATACTAACAGTTGTGTTATCTCTCTCTAGATTTAGACACAATTTGCATAAAATGAATGCTGGGAAGCAAAGTGAGAGTTATTACCATCAATGGCAGATCCAGAAATTAATCATCATAAAGGTCGGATCAGAAAATAAATATATATTTAAATAATTGTTTTTACAAAAATACAACATAATTCAAAAAGCACTATCTTCTGTTGTGCGCGATAGCTGACTCTTACGAGTATTCATATTCTGAAAACGACTCAAAATTCTTTCATTTGAGATAGTAGCGAACATATCCCTATCATTTTATACCGCCAAGATGTCGTTCAACCAATCATCTCCCATCTTATTTTGCAGCTCTGACTTGACAAATTTCATTACAGAAAACACTCTTTCAACAGATTTCATCGCTACATGTAAAAATAAGATCAATTTAATCAACCAATAAACCAATGAAAAAATCTTATCTTTCATCATTTCAACCATCTTTTTTATAATTCGTAATCAATTATACCTATTCATATAAATAAAATATATTAATAATCAAAATACGTGATCAATTATACCTATTCAAAAATTCATAATCAATTATACGTATTCAAAATGCCTAATCAATTTCATATATGTATTATTTAAAATGAACGACTACAACTTCTATAAATAAAATATATTAATAATCATGGTGGCAATGTGGCATTGAATTTGACGTCATGGCTTATTCATTGGCGGCGACGGCAGTAGTTAATATTTTAATTCATAATTGATGTCAGCCATATCTGTATTGGGAATTTGAGATTAAAGATATTTTATTCCATCACTTTCCTCTTCTTTTAACAAATTTTAGAGCAATTGGACTGTCCAATCCAACAACAACAGTATCGTCTTTCTCAGTTTCTTTTATATTTCAATTGGCAGAATTTGACATTTCCCTTAAATTAACAATGAAGCCGAAGCTTACCTCGCTGGCGTTGCCTGACCTATGCTCTATCGTCTCGTGTAATCTCTCGTCGGCATCGGCGTCGAGTTGTTGATTTGTTTCTTTTCTTTTCTGTAACTTTGCTTTGTTTACATTGAAGTGTGAAAATAACTATGACTGCTGAAAGTTTTATTTACCAAGAGAAAATGGACTAGGTATACTTTTACTTAAGAAAATAATAAGTTAAAACTCAATAATTTAAACCCAATATAAAAAAGAAGAAGAAGTAGTGTCTCTGTAGTATACAGAGAATAGTGTCGCTCGCCGTTAGGATGGACGGGGCAGAGGCTCAGAAGCCGTGGGGTCGAAGGCCGACTAAAGGCGTTTTCCAGCCATTCTCCGGGACAAACGGTGGGGTCAGCCGACCCCCCGACGCCACCTAGGTCTGCCGGTGATTACCATGATAAGCCATGTCTTAAGGTGAGTGGAACAAGTGCCTGAAAATACATTTCTGTTCCAGCAGATCATATATACAGTTAGGAGTCATGAGAGTCACAGAATTAACCATATGTCAGCAGAGATACTTACTTACTATCCAGAGCTGAATCGCCGTGTCTGTACAATTCGAATGGCGGCTGCCAAATGTAGTTTGTCTTGTGAAACAAAAATTCCTCCACGCAAAATTGAGATCAGGTAAGTTCAAAGCAAACCAAAAGGTCAAAAATTGAGAAAAGTTAAACATATTATCTTCAAAGTCAACTTTCTAACCACTTGCTTTACTTCCTTAACTAGAAGTAAATAATCATGCAAGAACAGCTCAAATATATGAAGACCACAGAAAAATCTAACAGACCATTAGCAACCTCAACCTGGTAATCAATTGTTTGAGTTTCTTTCTCCCAAGCCTTCCAACGCCTCATGGCTTAAGCATCTCATACATAGAAAATCTGTTATCTGCTACCTTCAATCATTAAACTATTTGATGTATTGCAATAATTTAGGACTTTTACCTTAGCCCTTCCTAATCTAATTAAGTGAGTTTCGTATATCATTTTGCAGTCACTTTGAGTACGTGGCATTGTATTATGTGACTGAAATAACAGATACCATAAAACCAAAAATTATGCCAAATAAAAAAAAAATCTGCAAAAACGCTCTAAAAAGTTGAGCATGTGTTAAACTGTCCAAAATTGATTTTCAGAATGTATATTTATATTCTTTAAGGATTTATAGACATTTTAGGTTTAGAAAATTTTAACAGTACCTCAAATGTGATTTTTTTAGTTAAGGAAGATAATTTGTAATTTTTTTCGAATCCAGAGATCGTAAATGTGCAATCCCTCGTATCTAAGGACTAAATTTGAAATTTACTTTTAAATTTAAAGACAACCGATCTCTTTTTTATTTGTTTTAAATAACCATCCATATTATTTCAACCAAAAGAAGAAATTAAACTAATTAAAAATCGGTTTCATTTTTTAGTAGATTTCCTTTTCTTTATTTATTCTTTATTTCACTATTCCTTTTATCAATACATTTGGTAAAATTTTGGTAATTTACCCTCCGAAAAAAATGAAGAACACAACTAGTGATGCGGTGTGGTGTTGTGGTAGGCGATTTTCGCTCCCAAAAAAGCCGATTAATATTTGGCACGCTCCTCGAAGGGGCCCTACTGTAAATTCACCCCAGAGCTGTCGCAGTCGCGCAACCAACTTCCTCCAGTGGGCGGTCACCCCCCCCCCCCCCCCCGATTTAGATGTTGACACCTCTGCAGGGATTCACAACGCAACTTTTTCCACCTCTCTCTCTCTCTCTGTGTGTGTAATTCGTACACTTCTCGACTTTGTTAAGCTACTTCCTCATAAGCAATAGAAGCTTGCTGTGATCTGCGTATGCATAGCTGCATTGTGAAATTTTTGCTTGTATTTCTGCTCCAGTCTGTAATCTCTGTGTGTAGGCTGTTGGAAGTTTTGGCGGGAGGAATTGACGGGAAATTGGAGGGAGTTGATTGCCGCCAAGGAGTATCGGTTTCTAAAGTTCGTTTTCTGAATTTTTTTCGTGTTGATTTCCTTTTTCCGTTTGTTTGATTTTGGTTCCATTGATGTTTTTATCGTATAATCTTTTTCTGGATTTAATTTGAATTTTTGGCAGCCTCGTCCTCGTGCAGTAACTTGTCGCATTTTGTGATGCCTTTATTGCGCTCATTTCAGTTTCTGTTCTTATATTTTCCGTCGCCACTCGCCATCGATAGAGACGTACTCGAAGCTCTGTCACAAAGATTGCTCGATTGTTCGTGAGAATTTTTTAATATTTAAATGAGCAAATATTATTCTCTGTGCATTTTTTAATATATTCGATGATGGAGATGAGAATCTAAGTCTTAGCCGTTTGATTAAGATGAACAACTATAGGATGTCGACAGCTCAACTAAATCACTGTTTCAGCGCAAAATTGAAGTTATAAATACTTATTTATTTGTTAGTTTGCGAAAGCGTAAGTTTAATGTGGAAAATGACGTCCGTATTAGTTGCTTGCAGATCTCTGACACTATGTTTTGGATAATTTGAAGCTATCTGAATGGGGGGGGAGCCTTTATGCTGACTGTAACTTTTTCGGTGGTCTTATTTATATTGTTGAAAAGGGGTGGCGTTCTTGTTTGTATTATTTGGAAGAGCAGCATCTCGGTGGCTTCTGCATTTGAGTAAATTATTATTGGTATTTTTCTTGTCGATGAGTGAAGTTGGAAAGTGCTTTGGATGTCTGTACTTTAGTAGGCATTGAGTCGCGAGTTAGAGAAGTCAAGAAGAACCTCAATCCCATATTTTCCTAGGTTTCACCTAGCAACTCTCTCCTTGGACCCTTTGTCCACTTCTCACCTTTCTGGACTCGAATTAATGTTGACACACTAGTGGTTGTCATTCTTTATGGGAATTTTTTGCTCCATCCAAATCCAAACAACTTGATTCCAAATAGTGTTCCTCACATTATCATTCGATTTATAGTGATATGTCTGTCTGGATATGAGACAGAGTGACTCAACTTCTAGATAGGTGATATGCTATTCTTTTCTTTTGTCGTGTTGTTTTAGCACTGATTCTAGTGCCGCCTGCTCAGATAGTTGGGTAAGAAATTCGAGTATCAGAAAATATTAGGATTTATTTGGAGTGGTTAAGAGATGTACTTTTGGCTAGAAATTTGGTTTGGGAGAAGATGATGCGTATGAAATGCGTACAATTCTCAAATTTTGTGCCAACAGTTTTTGACTCTCAGAATGTACTTGATCTTTTTACACTGATGCACCCATAGATTGAGGGCCTATTTTTGGACTTCAAGAATCAAATGCCATGCAATGGTTGTCATAGGCAGCTGGAAAGCTTTGGAATTTAGGAGTATTGCTTGATTTGTTTGTTGGCTTTCTTGTATGCCTTCTTGCATGGATGAATTTCTCCTTAGGGTTTTTATGGATGGAGCCTTCAACCTTGGATTAATTGTTGCTGATTGAGTTGATATGCAGTGAATGTGCAAGATAAGCTTCATGGTCTTGATGTGTTCCTGCATCTGATGGGCAGCTATATTAGAAATGCATGAATAGTTTTAGGCTTTGCCTTAATTTGTTTCTGAATGCAGGTACTTGGTGTATTGCATAGCTGCTAGATATTCCTATTTTCATATCACACAGTCCAATGGTGTCTGTGGCTGTTAATGACGATCTTTCTAGCGGTCTACAAGTTGAGTCAAACATCACAGAAAAAGGGTTGGCTGGAGATAGTGTGGTTAAAAATTGCATCGAGGTTTGTGAATCACCTTTAGAGTCTTCACATGAAGAGCATATTCCAGCTAGAGGAATGTGCGATGAAGAAATTGCTAGCACTGAAACACTAGATAAAGGATACCTGAACTATGGGTATGGCTTCTAGCTTTGTGTACCTTACTCTGGTTTGTTCTTCCCTTATTGATCTTGTGCTCATGTTTGTATTTGATTGGCAGTTGTTCCCATTATCGTCGGAGGTGTCAAATCAGAGCACCTTGTTGCAATGAGATATTTGATTGCCGTCACTGTCATAATGAGGCAAAGGTAAGTTAACAGTCATTCTGTTCTATCAAGGTTGGCCCTGCTTGTCTGAGCTTACATATTAGGGTATGTCAGATGGGAATTGAATATTTTAGTGTGTCAATATCTAGGATCTATACATAATTGAAGCACCTATTACTCATCAACTCAGCCTCTAAGATAGGGTGGACGTGAGAGGGATTTTCCTTGTTTGATTTGATATACCTCTCTGTTGGGGAATGTTAATTGATGCTTAGTTGTTTATATTCTGGCAAACAGAACAATATTTGCATTGTCCAAAAGCTCAGGCATGATATCCCTCGCCACTTAATTGAGAAGGTATGCCAGCTTAATCTGGAGAAATTGTCTTTCTGTTTCTTCCTATGCTTTATCCTGTATTCTATCTTTTCAAGAGCTTTTTGCTTGTGTTCTTCTTTCTAGTTATTCAAGATAATCCTTTAAAAACCATCATTTCATGTCATGCAGGTCATATGCTCACTTTGTCACACTGAACAGGAGGTTAGTTTTACTCATTTTTCTTTATGCACATGCATCTTCATGTCTATACAGCAAGCAGTAGGGTAAGCCTGGACAAGAATTTGGAAACCTCCACATTACTTGCAATGAAGCACCACTGCCATAACTGTTCTGTCTCTTAGACTGAGTACAGTTATTATATCTTAAGCTCTAATCTCAGATAAATATATAGTTCAAAACATAATATAAAAAAGTGGGGCTGGGAAAGTTAGTGATACATAGTCTTGGCCTGCACTTGCAAATGGTTCGTGTTTGTCCCGGTTCAAATGAGTTAGGCAAGATTGGTCCTATATTTTTTAAATTTTCTCAGTTTAATAATGTTTTAGCTCTAGTGTGATGGCAAATGACCTTATAGGTCGATTTTCTTGATGTGTTTTATGGAGTTTTGGTTCGCCCCTGTCGTCAATCTCTTATTTTGTTGCTTTGGGGTGTTGCTCTTAGGTTCAACAAGTTTGCAGAAATTGTGGGGTGTGCATGGGAAGATACTATTGTGGAACTTGCAAGCTGTATGATGATGATGTGAGTAATAAGTATCTTCTTGTTTGCATGCTATCTTTTGTTGAATGGTTTGAATCACAGATATATTTTGCACACAATTTGGTGAAACTGCACATCTGTAAATGTGTGACGGGTGGTTGACAGTACCATATCTCTCAATTTGCAGATATCTAAAGGCCAGTATCATTGTGATGGCTGTGGTATTTGCAGGTACACTTCCTTATAATATTTTCCGTTACACAGAGCTTTCAGCTTCTACTCGAAAGCTGTTCTCTCATTATATAAATGTTATGCAGCAAACATCATAAGTGAAATTCTTTGCCAGATGATCTTTCTGATCTATATGTAGACATATAACATGGTAGAAATTACTTATTTGGCTTTTCATGACATTTACTCATGTTTGGATAGCACTATTGCAGGACTGGAGGCTCCAATAATTTCTTCCATTGCGATAAATGTGGCAAGTCTTCTTTCTCTTTCTTTGTTTATACACTGATTAGAAACTAATATGGGTGTATCTCATGAACTTATTTCTGATATTTTCTGTGTAATTCAGAATGCTGCTATTCTGTGCGTTTGAAAAGCAGCCACCCATGCATTGAGAGGGCAATGCACCAAAACTGTCCTGTTTGCTTTGAGGTGCTAACTTCATTATATACCTCATTTTCGAACCCCTTTCTTTTCGCATTCGTAAGAGAATAACCCAACTGATGTGAAGTACCATCACATACAGTATCTGTTTGAGTCGAGAAACGATGTAGTTTCTATGCCATGCGGGCACACCATACATAGAACATGCTTGGAACAAATGCAGGAATACTATCGGTGAGTGATTACTATCGATGAGTGTGCCTAATTTCTTCTTTGTTTTATAAACACTGTAAACTGGCATCATTCTGTGACAGGTACGCTTGCCCCATCTGTTCCAAGTCAGTTCGCAATATGTCGAAAGTGTGGGAGAAGTATGACCTGGAGATTGCAGCTACTCCCATGCCGCCATATTATGAACATAAGATGGTCTCAACTCCCTCCCTCCCTCCTCCGCACCTCTATCTCTCTCTTACACGTGCACAAACACACACACACACATTCAAGCTACACATACAACTTTGAAATAAGCATGTGCGAGAAGTCCAAAACTGTATTCTTAACGGGCACCTTGAGCTTGAAGCATGCATAATTTTAATGATGCTCCTTCAACTACAGGTTTGGATTCTTTGCAATGACTGTGGGAGCAACTCCGAAGTGAAATATCACGTTGTTGGACAGAAATGCCCCAATTGCAAATCTTACAACACCCGGCAAACAAGAGGACTTGGCAGATAGATATGCTAATGAAAGCGAATGCTGTATGCTTCAGTCACGTCTGGGGTTTGTTTCCTTAAACTAACTTCTACAGTAATTTGAGCAATCCAATCCCCTAATCTTCTTGTTGTTTGCTCAGATCATCTTGTAGCTGGATACTGAGTGCATAATGTTTTTGTATCTGTCTTCCTCACTGTTCTTGCCTAGCTCAATAAACGTGGCTTTTTAGTATTGATGTGGAGCTTTGTTCGTGAGTTCTTTTGTTTTGGATGACAATGTTCTAGGTAAATCTCATATTTTTGCAAACCACACGTAAAAATATTGTTGATACAACGCAAATGTGACCAAAAAGTTTGCATATTGTACCGCTAGGCCACTGTTGAATGAGTTTTGTTGCAATTCTAATGCCTGTGCACTACCCCCAGAAAAAAACAGAGTTTAACGACCGATATTAAGTAAATTAACGACTGAATATGAATTGAAAGATGTATAAAAAAATAAAAAAATAATACTTTTAAAATGTTTTATGGACTGAATATTCAGTTGTTAAAATAAAAAATTAATTATATTATTGGTTTAATGACGGATGGTTCGGTCGTTAACAAATAATGACTGAATTCTATTAGTCGTTAAATTAAATGTATTTATTTTTTAATTTAGCGACTGATTTGTCAGTCGTTAAACAGTCGGTAAATTTCGAAATACTTAGATCTATATTATATCCAGAATTATACTACTCTCAAATCTTAAAATTCATTATCACCAAAAGTAGAGAACCCTTGTTGTTGCGCCACCGCTGCCTGTTGCAAGCACGAAAAAGCGAACGTTGTCCGCACTGCAAGTCGCCGCCCGCCACCTCCCCACAATGCCGTGAAGCTCCGAGACTAAGGTCCTCCTCATCCTACCATCGCCATGAAGCTTCCCACCACAATTACTGAAGAAATTACGCAATCTCCAGTTTGTGAGCAAAATGAGGTAACATTGTACATCTTTGAGGAATCGTCATCGTCATCGCCGCCGGTCGTTAAGGATTGAATTTTCAGTCGTTAAAAAGAAAAAGAAAAAAACGGCCGGTGAATATTTACCAGCGCAACTGTTTCAGTTAACTAAATTTGGTCGCCAAATAGTTTAAACTCCGCACTTCTTGTAATGATGGTTAGCTATTGATACGAGAGGGGGTTCACTTCTCACATGATAATAATTTATTTTGTATTAATAATATATTATCACATGAGATGTGGGTGTACTACGTATATACGTAAGACCAGGCGGAGCCACCTTATGCGGGCAAATGTCCTTCATTAAAGTTTCAAAACTCAATAAAAAACATTATAATTTATCTAATTTATCATTGATTGTTACAAATTGCCCCTCTTAATTTGTTTATACAAAAAATCCAAAGCCCCCAGAAGTAAATTTACCTCCTTACATAATTTTCTAGCTTCGTCCATACATAGGACACATAGAGTGGTTAGGAGTTTAAAGTTATTATTGAAAATATATGGTTTCCAATTTCTTTCAAAGACAGGAATTTAAAGTTATTATTAGATATGGTTAACAATTTCTTTTAAATATAAAAATGAAAATGATGAATTTGTTGTATTCAGTGGGTTGCTTCTTTTTGGTGAGTGTTTCTTATCAATGGGAACATATGATTTTTTAGATATATTAAAGTTAACCTTGTCATTGGTTGGTATATTAATGTATTTATGAAGTAATGATCTGCCATCGGGTTATGTTGACTCATTGGCCAATTGTTATGTTGGTAAAGCACATTGTGACTGATTTGTAGATTCACGAGACGCCATATTTTTTTTTTTTGTCATTTATTTCTTAGTTTTCCTCCTCTTTGGGTTAGTGGCCGGCACACTAAGTGCCCGCCTCGATAGTTGTATCGCATTTCGTGTTTGGGAACAAGTCACTTTTGGGCTTGTTCTGTGTACGAAATGTCTGATATTTGTTATTGATATATACATGTTGGGTCCGCCTAACCCCTCACCCATAGGATGCTTTGAAGAAAAAAAAAAAAAAAAACTTGGTTTGTTTCTCAATATATTCCTTTAGAATCTTGTATATACACGATATATTGTTGACATACTAATAGATAATAATCGAAAATCATGAATTTGGATCCTTAAATGGAGGCCTAACAATTAACACGGTAACGTTGATGGCTCTCCTTTGATTAAATACTCAATTTAGGTCATTATATTCGCAATCTCCAAAATAGTGGATTAGAATCCAAATGCATCACTCGTGCTAAAATATTAAACACGATAATTGAGTTCAAAGTTTTTCTCTCTCACTTGAAACCCTAGGTGGCGCACTAGGGATTTGTGAGAGACAACGTCTACCCCTTGCAAAGATTTTTTCCTTGGCTTGGCCAAGTGACGATCAGTGGTGCGGTGGATCCAGAGGAGATTATGCAATTGGTGAAGGAACGTCCCAATTACATTGCATCATACTTCCCGTGTCTCCAAAATAATCCTATTTTGTTATTTTGATATAAAAAATTAGTTCATATTTATTTATAGACATTATCCCACAATATATTAGCCAATAACTTATTTACACTTTTTTACCATATAGTCCACCACTTTCTATACTTACAATACATTTATTAATCATTATTAACATTTTCTTTCAGGTGAGACTCTTTCTCCACTCACAATACAATTAACCATTTTTATTAAAATTTGTGTTGCTCCCTATTATTCGAGAACGAAAAGAATACTCGCTAACAAAGTCAAATTTTTCCCTTGTAGACAAACCTTAATTACTTATTAAAAACATAAGATAAAAGTCTAAAATTTGCAACTTCATTATCATTTATATCATTCACTCACCCAATAAAAAAGAGTAGATAAAGTAAGATAAATATTATACTACATATCTTATGCGAGCATTATTTGCGAACATCGCTTTAGTTTTAGTTCACGTTAGCATTATTTTTTGTTTTATGTATTTAGTTTGATTCTAATACCTAAAAAATTATTATTAATGTCATTAATTTTATAAAATATAAAAAGTTGAGCTCGATTTGTTCCTTTATTTGTTTATTTGAAATTATAAAGAAAATGAACAACTCTAGCTTTCAATTTTATGTTATTTGTAAAATTGATAACGTCAATAATAATTTGTAAGGTATTAGAATTAAATTAATGGATAAAACGAAAAAATAATAATGATATCGTAAACTAAACGAGAGCATTGCTCATAAATGATATGTTAGGGTGTATACTGAAAAGCAAGCTTTTGAGCTACTTTGTATTTGTAAAAATCTTATTTCCCAAATTTATGAGAAGATTACTATTTTGTCACATTGTTTTGCTTTTCATATAATTTATTATATAAATCATTATGATTAAGCAAATGGTCTAAGGCTTT
>JAYDZE010228636.1:0-20254 GCA_034509125.1 Monilaria moniliformis
GCGAGAGGCGGTTCCGGTTCCAAAACCGGAACCGGCGGTTCCGGTTCCGGTTAAAACCGCCGGTTCGGTTAAAACCGGGCATCCCTATCTACAACCACTTTTTACTACAAAGCTCGTACTAAACAAACTAAAAATAAAATATTGCAATTGATGATTCTTCACACAAACAACGGACGGTGGCTGGACTTAGAGATCTAGGTGGCTAAGGAAGGAAATTACAAAAGCTGAGGAATAAGGTAAATGTTGGGGATTTCAAAGCTATTTCTCACTACTCTCACTCTCTACATAACCTCCAGCACTCATGGTGTGACAACACTCCACTTGACCTCCCAACTTCGTAACTCTTGTGTTGATCCTCTGATCTTGCTTTATACTCACTTCCTAGGGTTACATGTGGGGTATAATCTTATGTCCGCATCCCTATGGTCCTTATCATGCTCTTGAGGCTTGCATCTTCGGATGTGATCATCGCTCAATGTTGTCATTTTGTCCTGTCTTCCACCAACGTGTCGCTTGGCCAGCGTATTTGTCTTCTTGCTTACGGGTCTTCCATACTTTAGTTACCACCACCAATGTTTAACCTCAGCTTCTTTCTTTACATTCCTCACTCTTCCTGCACCAAATCCACACCTTTCTGTGTAGATTAAATCAAAGTTTTCTCAATTTTAACTGGTACTAATGGGCGTAATTTGGCCTGATCAGTACCCTATCTCTGCCCCACCCCGCTTCTCTCGCTCATTTCTCTCTTTGTTGAACCGCCCCATCGCCACCGTGCCCGTAACCCTCAAACCTCTACCACTCCACTACGGTAAGCCCCCCTAACCCCCTCCACAACTTTGGGTACAAAATCATATATCGTAAAACCCGCCACCTCTATTTCATCTCTCACTCTCTCTGCAATTTCCAAGATCTAAAATATTTTTTGGTCTAAAAGTTGTGAAAATAAATTAAAACAAAAATAGTTGGAAACTTGAAAAATAAAAGGGACATCCGAATTTTTATAACCCAATTGAGGTATTAGGATACTCGAGATACATAGTTGGGTTGAGATTGGGCCCTCCAAAAGCGGAAAAACAGGTGCGGGTGCTCGAAAATTTTGGGTATGGTACCCGAGCCGACATGATTCGACAGCTGTAAGGTTGCTAATCTATATCTACACATATATAGTTAGAGATGTCTTGTTAAACCAGAATTGGCAGCTCTGGTGTTAGAACCAGAACCGAAACTAGCGTACCGGTTAAACCGGAACCGGCATATCGGTTCTACCGGTTTGGTTACGGTTCCAGTCATTTTGGAACCGTAACCGGCGATTAGGTCCGAAATCCGGCAATTAACAGGAAAATCAGTGTTTAACCGGGAAAAATCGATGAAAACTGGTAAAAAACCGGCGGTTTTGAAACTGAACTAGAACTGTCTTTTCTGCCCACGGTTCGTCTTGCCCTCGGAGCCAGAACTGTGGCCATCCCTATATACTTGTTATAAAAAAAGTCTTATTTTACAAAATTTGATTAGCCTATTATGTTTCTATTTTGTAATCTATTTTAAGTACAATAAGGTAATACCTTATTATTATTATTATTGTTATTATTATTATTATAATACAAAAATCTCACTCCAATCATAATTCTATAAAAGTTTGAACTCTTCAAAATTGCTCATTATTTATAGATGCCAATCAGAAGATAAAAGCATAAATAATTTCAAAATATGCGCTCAAATTAAAAACTTCAAAAATATAATAAGTTACATGTATTAGCTCAACAAATAAAATATTATATATACATATTAAACTAACTTCAATTCAATTTTTTTTTAATTATTACTAAGTGCATGGATTGTATTGCTATATCATTGGTACATAGTATGAGATAAGACATGATATGTTTGACTAAATATCTTTTATTGTGTAAGATATCAATATTATGTTTAGTTATATGTACTAAATTATCTATTACAAAAATAAATTATGATAGGAGAATAAAATTTTGATAATTTAATCAATTAATTTATGTTAGGATGTTGAAATTATGGTAATTTAATTTATTAACAAATTAATAAATGATATGATTAAGATTTGTATTACATATCCCACCTAAGAGGTGGGATACAAAATCCAAAAGATTTGTATAATCATCATGGGCCTTTGTTTTATAAAAGACATTTGTTTTGAAGCAAATATAATATTAGTCGTAGCCCATAGGTGTATTATACTCCATAACAATGACGAATGTAGGTGGGGTCGGGCGGGGGTCGACCGACCCAACCGTCGGCCCATGAGTACCGAAATATTTCATTAAGTTCGGTCTTCGAGTTGTCATCGATCCCACGTGCAGCAACTCTGTCCTAAAATTATATATATTATGAGGGAAATTTGATGGCAAAACAAGAAAATATATACTGCTATGGAAGGCAAAACTAAGAAGGAGAAAACATATGAAGAATTGCACGTAGATCCCACGATGAACGTTTTTAGGATCCGTCATTACTCCTTAATCACCCCCAACATAGAAGCCCTTAGTATATAATAAGATCTTTAGAAAAAATATTCTAATTTTTTTCCCATGAAACAGTGGCCTACTACTTAATTTAAAATATGACTTGATTATGTATTTTTTTTAGTTTTAGAATTACATATGGTATGTATATATATTATATTAATTAAAACACTACACTCCACACCACCACACAAAGTAAAAAAATATACTCCATCGAGCGCAGACGGAACCACTATGCCACTATAAAGTGAGAAATATATTACACAACAATAGGATCTTGAACCCAAAATATTTTGTTAAGGAGGATTTTGTAGTGCTTCAGCTTGTGACCTAATTAGGTATTACTAATGAAATACTCCCTCCGTCCCAATAGAGATGACACATTTTTTGATTGACATGAGATTTTAGGAGTTGTTCTTCAATGTGTTTAAGTAAAGAGAGAAAAAGTAATTGGATGTTTTAAAAAGTCATCCAATTCATTTAACTAATTCTATATTTCATCCAATTTTCATTCAATTAATGTAAATAATTAAAATCAGATGCATATTGAACAAAATTTCATCCCAAAAACAGAAATTTTTTGATTTCTACCAAATTTAACATAGGTTTTTTAGATGATTTTTTTACACTTAGGTTTTTTAGAGTAGAGTCCAACTATCCAAATCCATCCAAATTTAATCCAAATGTCGACTTCATCCAATTTTGAATTCATTTTTTGGATTCATTTTTTTAGTTACTTTTTTCTTTTACTTCAATTTTAGAGTGTTTTTTCGACATCTTTTACACTAATGTTTTTTTAGAGTTTTTTTAATCCAATTTTTACACTTACGCATTTTTACTTATTGTTCATGTCAAAAACTCAATGAAATGGAAAAAAATGTATTCTCTCATTAAAATTTGCGGCAATACATGAATACATTGAGTTGATGGCATTAAGAAACGGTGGTAGTACATTGAGTTTAACCAAAACTTGAGAAATGGCTACTTAATGTTTCAGCGGCCGTCTCTATAAAAAATTCCTAGTTGTTGTCATTTCTCCACATCCAGCGACCATTTCAAGTAATCCTCGTCTTCCTGCGGCTATTTTTGCAAAATCAATAAGACACTTATAAAAATTACTGTAATTCGTTTTTTCAAAATAATTTCACGAAATCCTACTTTAGATCACGGACATGTGAGCATCTGTGCTCCTGCTGTCATAACTTCTATTATAACTCAGACTCCAACTTTATAACAGAAATCAAGATAAGCAGCACACGGACTCACATGCTCGTGATTTAGAGTCAGGACTACGTGAAATTATTAATAAAACAAATTGCACTAACCATTTAACGCATTTTGTGATTTCCCAATATCACAAAATGCATATAGATCAACCTACACGAGACAACAACCAACACTTGGAACAGAAGACAACAATCAACATTTTGGAACCAAAAGCAACAATCACCAAAAGGAAAGATCTTACCATAGCTTTTTTATTTTCTACATCTCTCAGAGAAATTCTCATCATCGAGAGTTAACCCAACAGAGGTCAATCAGGCACAAATCAATAACAGAAGTGAATCCAAAAACAAATGAAAAACAAAAGCCAATCATCCACAACTCAACAACAGAAGTCAATCATGCACAACCTAAAGCCGACAACCGAAAACCAAAAACCAAAAACCAAAAGCCAAAGCCAATAACCAACATAGGCAACAACCAACAGTTGGAATAGAAGACAACAATCAACATTTTGGATCAGAATGCAACAATCAAAATTTTGGAACAGAATGCAACAATCACCAAAAGGAAAGATCTCAACAGAGAATTTTGTTTGTCCGCATCTCTTAGAGAAATTCTCATCATCGAGAGCTAACTCAACAGAGGCCAACTAGGCACAAAGCAACACCAAATGACAATCTCATCATTCCAGACACACATCTCCCATAGAAATAACCAACAACCAACAACAGTCAACAACCAACAGCCAACAACCAACAATTTGGAACAAAAGACAATGATCAAAATTTTAGAATAGATAGCAACAATAACCAAAAGGAACTATCTCACCGAATAAAAAAATTATGTATGTCGTTAGAGAAATTCTCACCATTGAGAGTTAACCTAACACCTTTCAATTCCTTCACAGCCTCTATTTGCGTCGTCTCCAACGGTAGGGAAACTTAAAACCCAAAGATAGGATGCCTCTAATAACCCACTGCCGACTCCACAGTCTTCATTCGACCAATCTTCGATCCAAAGATGGAGGAATGACTGGAATAATGGGGGTCGAGTTAGCTTTGAACCAAAAGATGGGATGCCTTCAGATAACCCACCGCTCTCGTCGGTCATCGCAGTGGGGTGGCATTAGACCAACAGTTGGGACATGCCATGAGCATGACTATATCTGGACCTCAAAATCACTGTATTTAGGTAAATATGGACTGAAGTCGCAAGTTCTCAATCAAAAATAACAAGATTGCACAACATTGGAGAAATTAGGATTTTCTCCAGAAAAAACTCAAAAAATAATGTTATCTTCTGAGTTCAACGGAGATGATATGGAAGGGAAACTGGCAGAGAAGATAGAAGAATGAAGAGTATCAGGGGGATCATCCGAGGCGGCGGAAGAGATAAGAAGAAATGAAAGGCTGGGTAAGATTTCCTCCAAAAATATAGGGAGAGAAATGACATTAGATAAAACGAAAGGCTGAATAAGAAGAAATTAAAAATCGGGGGTGTGTTGGTTCGACTGATTTGGGAAAATGAAAGGTTCGGGTAGATTAGGGGATGTGTTCAGGTGGGTTTATTTTTCTTAATTAATGATAATAAGTGAGTAATTAGTGATTTTAATTAATGTTTAAAATCTCTTCTTTTTTTAGTTAGAAACGTGTCATCTTTTTCGAAACAGATTAAAAAGAAAAATATGTCATCTCTATTAGAACGGAGGAAGTAATTAAGAATATTATAACTTTTAAGATGAATTTTTCAAAGGAGAATGAAGAAATAAAGAAAATGAGTCCGTTTACACCTCAATTGTGGAAGAAATGACAAAGATCTTTACTTTAATTTGTAAACCTTAGTTAAAATAAACTGTTTTTTCAAAAAGTAGCTACACAATCCCAATTATATACCGTACACTATCTTCAAAAATTGAAATTCTAGGAATATAACAACACGAAGCTATACGCTATAGCTACTATTCGAGCCATCAGTCTCCACAGATTTGAAGAGATAATCCTGAATTCTTTTACGTAACACAAAATTTAATTTGCAACAAGGATTGATTGAGAAGCTGCTACACAAAATTAATATTTAATATACAACTAGACACTCATTCTAAACATGACCTTATTCTCAGTCCTTCAACTTTTATGATTGATACAAAATGCACCATGAAAGATCCGAAGAATGAATCGTTTAAAGAAAATAAAACTCATATAGCAATGAAGTAGGAAGATGCAGAAAATACGATGACAACGAAGCAGAAATGTTCACTCATCGGACTGAACATGCTCAAGAGGATGATATACGCCTGCAGTTTGCCATTTTTATATTGTCAATATCTCAAAGGAGATTTAGAGAGAGAGAGAGAGAGAGAGAGAGATAAAACTCTCCATATTAGTGATTCTGGAAAACTTACCTCACTATTGCAGAGAGCACGCCTCAAATTTGAGAAACACCTTATTGTTAGGGGAGCATATGCTTTTACCTCTTCGCCTGCTTTGGTCTTATATTGTACACCTTCGATAGTTCCATTTTCTCCAAGGAGAGATGTTGCATTACCTTACTCCAGTTGTACACTAATCAACATTTAGATAGAGTGGTTTGGAGTAAGTTAAAAGTTACACCTTAATGTATATAAACTCACAGTTCCATAAGATGATGCAAAGACAATATACATAATAAATTACTGCAAATTCTCACTTAACTGGTATGTGCTACCAAAGTTCTAATTAATACAGCTAATAACTGATACTGTTCAAGAGAACTTGGACGCAAGTGGAAGATGCTTATTCAAATGTACATATAGTTCACCTTTACTTTTCTAATGCGCTACCAGAAATAAGCTGATTATATATCATCCTCAACATGCTTTTAATGTCAGGAAGCCCCATTTACAAGTCAAATTTTGAAGTAACAACGATGAATCTGTATCAAAATTTCATGGTTTCACTTAGGGGCAATGAAATATCTGATAGTAAGAAGCAAGAAAATATTGAAGAATATATGGAATATGATTTAGCAAGCAGATTTAAGGAAAATAACGTACTTGGGAAGATTGTGGCTTTTCCCTCATCCTCAGAATGAAGCATTTATTTGAACAACTTAGTGCTTTTTCCACTTAGACACTGGCCAACCTGTGTAGTCATCTACAGATTTCATGATATGCAATTTTTAGTCAAACTCTTGCAAAGGTCAGGAGGAAATATTTTTTTGGATCATATTAAAGATATAGTTATTCTTTCAAATATTAACATTTTCTTCACTTCATATTTTGGAAAATCTTGTTCTAGAAATCGTTAATACTCAAATTTCATCTGGATGCAACACAGGTGCCAGTATACTCAATTAAAAGTTCAATATGTACCAATAGAGGTTAGATCATCAACTTTTTTTAGTTAGAAAATCAAGAATGCCATCCACTCCTAACTGATTGCAGTCAGATGTTGTAAATTATTTCTCTTGGCTATGATATTAACATTTTCCTTAATCTTAGTCATTTGCCACTTAGCCAAAAAATCTTTAGCTCCGAAAAAAAAAAAGAACCATCTCTAAATAATAGTCATACTCTTCGTCTGAGCAATTAACTAGTGTTCATTCAAGTAGTTTTATGCAAAAGGTTAGAGAAGAATCCAGCACATGATGCCTTGGACAGTCACCAAGTTTTATGAACTTTTGTCCTCCTACAGCATAGTCACTATATTGTAACCTTCACAACAAAGACTCAAAAGCCGCCAACTCAACTTAGTTTTGAGGCATATTCATTCAAAAAGCAATTAGTGTTCCAGTAGAAAAGCTACAAACCAATATTTTCATTCTAAATTAGATACGAGACAATAATGTTAAACATAATAACAACAATAGTATCTAAAAGAAATCAAGGCTGAAAATCATCTTTCTTCTTTGCTTAACATCATACCCATGTATATCTCAGAAAACAATAACAAAAGATATCCTTCTACTTCTATTCAGCTTAAGCATTCCATCGAGGTGGTAGTTCAATAGGAATAAATATTAAACCAAATAAAAGTGTTATATGTTAGAATGTCACTAACACCAACAGCGTAATCTGTATCAAGAATTCAAAATTGACCATGGCACAAGTATAGGCAAGAGCTGCACCGGTAAAGAGATTCAGAGCACTTCAAATGATGTAAGAGAGAAAATCAAACCTGAACAGCCACCAAGAAGCATGACATTCGGAAGGAGCCTCTGCATCCCATGGTCCGGCTATAACCTCATTGACACTATTTTTCTTTCAAATGAGGAAGCTACTAGGTTGAGCTAAAACAACCAAGGTATAACAATTCATGTGCAGAGGAATATATGATCACCAATAATCACCACATGAACAGACTCCATCTTTAAAATGATGGAACCTACTACAATCCCTAACAGTAATTTCTCGTTTAACAATTCTTGAGATCACTTTTATAGCAGCATGGCAGTCTACACAAGCTCTTAGGTTTTTCATCACCAGTATAGGGAATCCCTCTGGAGTAGTTATGAGTGCAAATGCAATTGCCAGCCTCTCACTGTGATATTTTAGTGATTCTGCTTTTAGTTTGTCGTTCACATTTTGAAGAGCACAACTAACATCAGGCTTGTAGCCTTCCTTTTCCATCCGTTTTGCCAGAATGTCTATCTTTCTCCTAATCTCCTCACTAAGTGGATGAGTCCTATCATTGGCAGTGAAGACATGAACCTTTTGTTTAATTTCAACCCAGCTATAAGCAGCCACTTTTCGAACTCCACGATCTCTCATAGCCTTCTTCACTTTTGCCATGTGTTCCCAGTCTCCTGCCTCTGCATAGATATTAGACATGGTAACATAGGCACCAGCATCCCTAAGCTCATCTAGCTTAAAAAGTTCATCTGCAGCTTTCTTAGCAAATTCTTGATTCTTATGGATCCTGCATGAATATAAAATGGATGACCATATGATTTCATCTGGCGTGAATGGCATTTGGGCCATGAATGCCTCTGCTTCCTTAAATCGACCCCTTCTGCAGAGCGCATCTATCAATGAGGCATAGTGCTCTTTCCTTGGAACAACTTTGTAAGTCTGGGTCATGAAATAGAAATACTCTAATGCTTCATCAACACGCCCCGAGTGGCTGCAGGCAGTCAAAACACTAACGAAGCTAACAGGATCAGGATGAAGACCCGACTTTATCATCTCTTCGAAGGACCTCAGAGTGGCTTTACCATCTCCATTCTGAGCATATGCAGATATCAGAGCATTCCATGATATCGTGTTTCTCTCAGGCATATCTTTGAAAACTACGACTGCATCCTTCAAAGATCCACATTTAGCATACATGTCTAGGAGCGCACTGCCACAGAAGACATTTGATATAAATCCAGCACTAACTATGCATGAATGCAATTGCTTCCCAAGTGAAAGTAAGGCCAAGTTAGCTGCAGCTCTCAAAATAGAAGCAAACGTTGCTTGGTCCCCACGGACATTACTCCCGCGCATCTCATTGAACAGCTTAAGGGCTTCATCATGGAGGCCTAGTTGAATATAGGCCGATATAATAGCTGTCCAGGAAACCGAGCTTTTGCTAGCCAAATTTTCAAATATAACATCTGCTTCATCAAATTTGCCACATTTGGCATACATGTCAACAAGGGCATTCCCTACTTGATTTTCTGAATCAGCTGTTGTCAAAAGTGCCTGCGCATGGATCTGCCTTCCCATCTCTACATCTTGCATATTTGCCGCTATACTCAACAAAGTTGCGAAGGGAAAGTTTCTTCTACTGAACTTGCTCAACTGTAACTCTCTGAAGAGCTCAAAAACCTCTTCAATTTTTCCATTCCATGCATAACTTGTGATGACAATATTGTAAGATACACCATCCAACTCCATCATTTCATCAAACAACTTCCTCACATCTTCCATACAATCTTGCTTGGAGTAAAAATCAAGAAGCGCATTGCCAACAAATACATCCCAATGGAAGTTTGTCTTGATCACCAGACCATGAACCTGTTGCCCGAGGGTTGCACCATCCATTCCAGCACATGCGTGTAAAAGGGCCGCAAAAGTGAAATCTGACGGCCTAAAACCAAAATGCTGCATTTCTGAAAAGAGCTTTATTGCTTCTTCACGAATCCCATCTTTTGCATACCCTGTAATCAACGTGTTATAAGTAATGATATCTCTTGTCACCATTTCCTTAAAGAGCTGAAAAGCTAAACCAAGATTTCGAGATTTGCTGTAAGCATCAATCAAACTGTTACAAACACCAAGGTCAGAGCCAAATCCTAATCTGGTGATATGAGCATGAACCTGGTGCACATCATTTCTAGTCATCGTCTCATCGCAGCTCGACAAAAGAGTCGTAACAGTCACATGATCGGGCTTCATCCCTGACCTAAACATCTCAGCATAAAGATTAAAAGCATCCATAGGTCTATTACTCCGCGCATATCCCCCCATAAGAATCGTCCACGACACCGCAGTCTGGTCACCCATACCATCAAACAACTGGCGAGCATAAGAAAGATTGCCTGACTTGACATGACAGGAGATCATCATGTTCACCGAGCATGTGTTTCTGCGAGGCATTTCATCGAACAGTTTGCTTGCCTCGGAGAGCTGGCTCCGTGCAACCAAATGCTTGAGCTGGAAGTTGTACCGACTGATCTCTAAATCAAAACCGGTCTTGATGGCGCGAGCATCCACCAAATTCGAGCCAAACGAGCTGCAATTTCTCAAAAACAGTTCAAATTTTTATCCCAATTGATGCAGCTAGCGAGATACAAATGAAGAGAGAGAGCTAGAGAGAAACACACGTACTTATTTATAGAGTAGAATCGCTTTGTAATCACGGCGGTTCCATTCCATGGGCTCAGAGCCCTTGAGTTTCTCATGGGGCTAAATTTGAACAGCAGAAAAGCAGCGATATTAGGAGATTGGTTTTAGTTCATTCCATGCATCCGCAAACATAAACTAAACTTAAACTTGTAACTTAACTTAAACTTGTAACTAAACTTAAACTTGTAACTGTTGATGACATGAAATTTTACTCTCTGTATCTGTTCAATTTTATTTTAGAGCCAGAATAGAAGGGTGGACTAAACTTTTCTGTGCTTTCGTGTTTACTAATTCTACAAAGTAACCTGCAAGGTTGGCATTCAGAAAAACAGAGAATATTCGAGTTCTACTGAGTATTTGAACAATGGTTACGTTTATATGTCATTGAGTGATTTCATCGAACATGATATGCTCAAATCCAAAAATGAGAGTCTCAGTGAAAGAAAGAACATTTGCATAAAGTTACAAGAATGAAGTCATGAAACTGTACCCCGTAAGAGTGACAAGCCACCGATTCGATTCAACTCGTAAGACAGAAGTGCTCTCAAACTTTCATAATCGATTACATGAGGATGAAGAGCAAACAAGTATGTGATTTTTTTGGAAATCGATTGTTAAGGCGGCTCATGGACGTGAAGAATTGAATTCTCAAACCAAGAGAACGGCGCGCTGATGCATTCATTAATCATATATATATATACACAAAAATGTATAAAGAACTTTTTTGGACTTTTGGCCCCCGAATTTTATTTTATTTTTTAAAAAGAAAAAGAAATTATTTTTCTTAAATTATAGCTCAATCTTTGGCAGACGGTGACTTTTTTCAGTTGAAACTTAAAATAAATAGTCTATATCTTTATTAACGTAATAAATTGAGTATAATTTACTTAAAATAAATAGATTGAGTTACGATTGGTTACTTTTTTCAGCATTGTAAAAAAAATTCAAAGTATTATTGGTTTTGATTGTTTCTTGAGAAGTCGTTAACTTGCCAAAAATGATGGCCTAAACTATAAAGTGAAGGATAGATATCAGGCTAACATTTATAATATTTTTAAGTTTGAAATAAATAAATAAAAGTGATGGTGAAGTTAAAATAAAAATTACGAGTAAGACAACCGAAAATCAGTTAAACCGATATAGTAGGCAAAGATTCTGCTCATCAAAACTGACATTCTTCATTCTGCGGAACAAGAAAGCAAGTAGCAATCTTGGACAAGTACAATCATTTGTCAAACCCAATTCAGAAACGAAAAATTTCAGTTTGTATGCCCCAAAATACTATCTTTCCGTTAGATGACTCAGAATTCATGGACAGTGCAAAATTTCCGGCATATTTTGAAATCATGCATAGATCGCAGGGACCTCGCCACCGGAAAATGCTTACACGCACTTTACATCAAGTCTGTCGTTCCGCACATTACCTACATTTCCAACCACTTCACTCTCCTCTACTCCAAATGCCGTCGTCTCTCCGACGCCCGCAACGCCTTCTACGCCACCCTCAGCCCCAACCTCATTTCCTTCAACCTCATGATCAACGCCTATGCTAAAGAATCACTGCCCCATCTTGCACACCACGTGTTTGATAGAATTCCAGAACCGGACCTTATCTCTTACAACACTCTCATCACCGCCTACGCTGAAGGCGGACAGCCTTCGCCCGCGCTCAAACTCCTTTCGAGTGCCCGGGAGTCAGGTTTAGGGATTGACGGCTTCACCTTTTCTGCAGTCGTTGCCGCGTCTTGTGATAACGTTGGATTGATCAAACAGCTGCACTGCTCGGCTCTTTCAGGTGGACTCGACGGTTACTCCTCGGTGAGTAATGCCCTAATTTCTGGGTACAGTAGAAACGGGTTTTTTTGGGAGGCTGAAAGGGTGTTTAGCTATATGGGGTTGGTTAAAGATGAGGTGTCTTGGAATTCGATGATTGTAGTTTATGCACAGCAGAGCCCAGGGCTTAAAGCACTTGATTTGTATCAAGAAATGATCGATCAAGAGCTGTATGTAGACATCTCCTCATTAGCTAGCGTCTTGAACGCGTTTACGAGCTTGGAGGATTCACGCGGTGGGATGCAGTTTCATGGTAAGTTGATCAAGATGGGCTTCCATCGATACAGGCACGTTGGAAGCGGTCTGATTGATCTATACTCGAAATGTGGGGGTCACATGGTGGAGTGCAGGAAGGTGTTCGAAGAGATGGATGATCCCGATTTGGTTCTTTGGAACACACTCATCTCTGGATATTCGCTCTATGAGGAGTTCTCCAACCAAGCTCTCGACTGCTTCAAGCAGTTGCAGCATGCAGGGTACACACCCGATGACTGCACCTTCGTTTGTGTGATTAGGGCGTGTTCTAGAATGCCGTCTCGCTCACAAGGGAGGCAAGTGCATTCGTTACTCATCAAATCTCATGTCCGGAGAAACAAAGTCTCGATAGACAATGCTCTGATCGCCATGTATTCCAAATGTGGGAGTTTGCAAGATGCAACAAGGGTGTTTGATTGGATGCCTGAGCACAATGATGTCTCATTCAATTCTATGATTGCTGGCTACGCTCAGCATGGGCTTGGGACTGAGTCTTTGTTGCTTTTCGAGCAAATGCTCAAGAAAGATTTTGCCCCAACGAATGTGACCTTTGTGTCTGTCCTCTGTGCTTGTGCGTATACCGGGAGAGTCGAGGATGGAGAGAGATACTTCCGTATGATGACTGACAAGTTCAAGATGGAAGCAGAAATACAGCATTATACCTGCATAATTGACCTTTTGGGTCGAGCAGGGAGACTAGAGGGGGCAGAGAAGCTGATAGAGATGATGCCATATAACCCGAACATCATGATTTGGGGATCGTTGCTGAGAGCGTGCAGAACGAGTGGCAATGTGGAGCTAGCAGAGAAAGCTGCAAGCCGGTGCCTTGAGCTAGATCCGTCAAACGTGGCTCCATATGTCGTGCTCTTGGATCTATATGCCAGAGAGCATAAATGGGAAGAGGTTGCAAGAGTGAAGAGGTGTATACTCGATAGGAGGATGAAGAGACGGGCAGGGTGCAGCTGGATTGAGGTGGGGAACTAGGTGCGCATGTTCGTCACGGAGGATAGATCCCATCCGATGATGAAGAGGATTTACGAATTCTGGGGGGTATGTGGCAGATGCAAGATGGGTTTCATTTAGAGACACGACATAACGGAGGAAGAGAAGGAGGTGATGGTGAGGCATCAGAGTGAGAAGCTGGCAGTTGCAATGAGGCTGTTGTAAACCAAGGCTGCTGCTCCTTTGCTGGCGATCAAGAACTTGAGAATGTGTGGAGACTGCCATAATGCTATTAGGATTATATCTGGTATCACAGCAAAGAAAGTTACTGTTAGAGACTGCCATTGATTTCACCACTTTAAACAGGGGCAATGTTCTTGTAGGGATTAGTGAATTAAAATTATTCTTTTTATTGATGAGCAAAAAAACATAAAATACTAGCAAAAGAGTACAGTAAAAGTGATACATTACTAAATGTCGTGTATGTCAAAATTGTGTACCAAGTTCTAACCAAAGTAGGCAATCCTATTGCTCGATTGCTATGTCGTTATCTTCTGGACGCGGTGGTCTCCACTTACTATGGAAGAAGCTATTCTGTTCTACTACTCGGCATGGTTTCAACTTGTTGTCAATGATCTCAAGTAGTTGTTGTAGACCGACTCCAGTTACAGCAGATGTTTTGACAAGCTGTGAGGATTCTGATTGAAATTCAGAACCTTTATCAGCAGTTATAGCCGTCTCCTGTTCCCCCGAAAAGTGGCCTTTGACAGTATCGGAGCAATCGTCGTCAGAATGATTACTTTGTTCACGATAAATGTCCTCTTCAAGATCCCCCGAGTCACTACAATCTATAACTTGGTTGTCATCATGTTGATCACAAGTGACATCAACATCTTCTTCATCATCAAGATCACACATCTCAGGTTTCTCCTCTAGAAGGTCAACCTGGAGGGAAATTCTGACTCCAAGTTAATTCTGTGGAACGTAAGGATATGCGGTCAAAAAACATGAAAGTGAGTGGTGTTTCAAGTTATTTACCTTATTCCAAACTTCAATCATGTTTTGGAGCTTCTCTTCAGGCACATTGATCCTTCTAAGAACTTCCATTACAGCTGCCCGGTTTTCGTCGAGATTTGGAGCACTTGAGTCCAGTACATGCTGCAAACCTTACAAAATTCTAAGCCATTCCAAAAGAAACAAGTCATCTAACAGGAAGAGGAATGATGTTTTTCTAAAACTCATACCACTAGGAGGTCAGCTTCAATAACCTCTTCCAATGTAGCATGAAATGCTTCTACTAACTGCAGAATAAAGCATCAGTTACCACAAAACAGTAGGCGTCAATATGGTAAGATAATCTAGAAGAATTTCACTACCTGCACAGGCAAATCCGAGATGAACCCGACTGTGTCGCTAAGAAGTACTTTTCTCCTAATATACAAATAAAATTAATACCTATCAAACAAGAAAACCTAATGATGGATACTAACATATAATTGAAACTATCAAATAAGTAATTAGACAACAGTATTACCCTGATGGAAGCTTAACACTTCTTAACTTAGGATCAACTGTTGCGAACAATCTGACAGAGAAAAATTTAGCACTAGATAAATCCAGATGTTGCATCATATGAATGTTGCTTACATGTATAGCACAGACAAGAGATTAAATGAAGTTGTGGTATTAAAAAAACACACAATGTAGGTTGCTTAAGAAACAGAAGAACGAGCTTCACAAGTATCTTTGCAATTCGTTTGTCTTACCGATCATCAGAGTAAAGATAGCTGTTAGAGAGTCTGCTAACTAATGTAGACTTTCCCTGGAAGAAGTTTAGGGGGACAAATAGTTAGCGCATTAGTCTAGAAACAAGTGCAGATTGCAGAATAAAGAAATCAATATGCTTCACTTACAGCATTTGTGTAGCCAACTACAGCAACAGTGGGGATTTCTTGTCCTGGCAACCTTTCATCCCTTTTCCGTGCAGCACGCTGCATGGCTCGAGTTCTTCTAACATCAGCAATTTCAGCTAACAACTTCTGCTTCCGTTCCAAGATTCTGAAAGTATAAAACAGAATAATAAACAAGTCCAAAAGTGAAGTGTTTTAAAATGCATTTGCTGGTGGTCCTATATTTTACCAATACATGCTTCATGCCAAAGAAAGAAGTCTCACAGTCACAAGGCTTCTCACTTGCGCCGTGTTATTTCATATTTCAGATTACAATGATGAAAACTTGTTCTAAAGCCATCTTATTCATCAGAGAGCCTTGGACAACCATATCCATCCAAATAATAAAATTAACAGAAATGTGGCAGGGCAAGTTTGATCTTTAACATACTTACTAAAAGAAATCATTCTCCAAGTGAAATGGACACAAATAAACAAGAGAAGCAATAGTTTTAGTGATAAATAATAAGCATACCTTCGCCTTTGAAGCTGAATTTCAGTCTCTCCAGCACCACTAATAAAACCACGCCCTCCGCTTGCTCTCCTGCAAATAATTAATACTTATATGATAATCATTAATACTGGAATCGCTATAACTTAATTTCCGAACAGTATTATAAGTTTTTTAGACAAATGCAACAGATACAAGTCTCTGTACATGACAGCTCTCCTGGGTGAAGGAGAAAAAAGATCTAAAAGATAGATAAGAAATACATAACCTGACAAGAGGTTTCCTGATTGTGGAAACACCAAACTTACCCTCTAGCACTAACAACTTCTATTTCTCCAGATCCCCCGAATCCCCCAAATGTATTACGCCCATCAGGCCCACGGACTCGGACAAGCCTGCTTCTTTTACACATCAGAGCTGCTAACTCAGCCTGTACATTAAATTTTAAATATCAATTGCAGAGAAAGAATAGGAAGATTGCAGAGAAATTCAAGATTACCTGTAATTTTGCTTCCTTAGTCTGAGCATGAGCATTAAAAATTTGTATAATGAGCCCAACACGATCTAGAACAGGCTTGCCCCAGGCCCGCTGTAAGAATGTGAAAAAGGAACCAGCATAATGGTGAGAAAAGTCCATGGTGACTTTCTGAGAATATTCATTTGAAATGGAGTCTGCCAAGACAAGAACATTATAATCACACACAGAAAACTTGCCTCCAGATTCCGCTGCTGGATACCCCTGAGAGTAGCATTGACAAAAATGGCATCCACCTCTTCCTATCAGTAAGATAACAACCACAGCAAAATTCATTCACTTTCTTTGGATAAGTTCTATTCACAATCTCGAACAAAGAGAATAATTACTTCAAAACAAAATGTCCAACCTTGTCTTCCAAATTAGTTATGTAGCACTTAACTGTTTCCACTGTCCCAAGTCCAAAATATGTATCTGCCACAACAAGCAAAATGATGACTAACTATATTTGGAATTTGATGATAATGTGACATTGCACAATTTCGGCATTAAGTTTCAATTATTTAGACATCAAAAAAATTCACTTACTTTGAGTTCTATAAGCTAGGCGACCCATAGCCCTTTACAAGAAGCTTTCTCGGTTCTTACAAAATGTCCAATTATTTAACTATCCTTGATTAACCATTTATTTAGAAACCAGCTTCCTGTCATTTTTCCAAATTTAACCCATCTTCATAACTTCGTATCAACATGACTCAACATTCAACACAAATTTTTTGAACTTGTTCAAACAGATTTTCAAGGCATGAACACATCAACTACATCAACACAAATAAAGGCACATTTTTTGCAACTATGACTAAATGAATTGCTGCAGAGACTAGAAATCATTCTTCGTGATATACTAAGGTTAAGCCAATATCCGTTACAGGGCACTATTACTTCTCAAACCCAATTCAAAAGTTAAAAAGCATACCGACACCTCACCATAAAACAAATTCATAAATAAAACAGAAGGAAAAATAGGGAACGGAAGAATAACCGGCGCGAGGCGACTTGGCGGCGGGATTTTGGACAACGACGTGCGGCGGCATTTCTTTGTCCGGAGACTCCGTCTCACTGAACTCATCACGCTGTTGCTCGAGTGAATTAGCAAGACTCAACGCTTCCTCCAGCTTCGCCTTCAAATGGGTTTGAGGCCGGATCCTTGGCTGCACAACGAACAGCCGGGGCGGGGCGTCGGGGTCCCTGTATTTTTCCTCTTGATCTTGATGTGAATTCGAGAAAAAGCGAAAAATGGGAGGAAATTGAGATGGTATTGTCGCGAAATCCGAAGTTGATGAAGGGTTTATGGGGTTTAGGGTGGAACTGGGGGGTAGTGGGGAACGCCGGTGGAGAATGCCTCTCAGCATGTCTAGCTTTCTATTTTATATGTTTGATCATATAATTGCTGAAGCGTATAGGTATAGTATAGCTGATCACGAATCAGGTTAACGCCGAGCGCCGTGCCAGAAAATAGTGAAGACGGAAGACTAGAAAATTGTGGTGATTTCTGGTTTTTCATTTTGGGGCCGGCTTCTCATGTTAAATTGGAAGCCTATGCTACTAGTATAAGGGAAACATCAGAAAATAGATACATATCTTGCTAGGCTCGTCAACTTTTTTTTTTTTTTTTTTTTTACTTAGGGAGGATAATGGGAGTTTAACTTTTATATCTTTGTTACAAAATAAAAAGATCACATCGTTTGATGTTCTTTTGATAGAAGGTTGCATCGTTTGGTGTCTCCAAAAGAATAGCTTGTCATCTTATTAATCACATGAGACCGTTTCTTAATGAAATGGTAACAGTTTACTTCGATGATATTGATATATAGATAGTATATGTATATGATGTTGTGTAATATTGATAAGTTCCATAGCTATTTTAATATTTTATTTATTTATGCAGGCTAGATATTGGAAATTTTACTTATATACACCAAGGTCTAAGGAGATGCGTGATGATACGCACCAACAACATTTTAAAAATCGATTCGGACCGGCCGGTTCACCTGTTCGGCCGCAAATTGGTAAGTTTTTCGGTCCGATTCATGATTTATTAAAAAAAAAAAAAAAAAAAAAAAAAAAAAAAAAAAACTCTTAACTATTGAACTAGCACGAACCGAAAAAATCAACTAATTTGACCGAAAACCGGTGACCGGCTCGACCGAGTCTTAATTTTTTTTTTCTTTATCAATTTTGCATTTCAGTTTTTCACTCTTCCTACACTAAACTAAACCCCAACTCCCTAATCACTCAAACTCGCCGCCCTCTCCCCACCACTGATGCCACCTTCCTCCAGCGTTGTCGGTCGGTCGCCACCCGCCGCCCGCCTCTCTCGCTTTGGAGACCTCCCGCCTCACGCTTCTTCTCTCACTTTCGCATCTCCTTTCTCCTCTCACTCTCTCTCACACACAACACGACGTCTCTTTTCTCTTCCAGTGTTGTCGCCGCTCCTAGTGTCGCCGCCCTCCTCCAGCGAGTTTGCTCAATTTGCCGTCTCCTTCTTCCTCCTAGTGTTGCCGCCCTCCCGTGAGCTTGTTCGTGCTGCAACACACTGCCATTGCCATCCTCATCCAACACTGATGCCCTCCTCCTGCGCCACCGGCCACCCACCGCTAGCACTCTTTTAAACTTCGGCCTCCTTCAAAAAATTGATTGGTAGATTTCTCCTATCTATCAACTGTTGTCTATGCTCTATTGTCACTGCTTTGAACAAGAAATTAGTTTGTGCATTTTAGTATATGTTCTACATTTAGTCTTCATGTTTGAGATTTTTCTGACTTAGTTATGGTTGATGTTTCAAATTAAGCAGAAACTTTTGATGGTTGATGTCTTCTTAATTTGATGAGCAAAATGTTGATGGTTGATGTGTCAGATTAAGCATTTTGGTACAATCTTAATTTGATTTTTCCGGCTAAATTTAGAAGATATTTTGTATATGTTCTACCATTTTTACGTCTTAAAGCCAAAACAACATTGTTGCTTTGTTACTCTATCTTACATTGTTAATCCATGTAAATTACAATAGCTTAACAGAGATCAAAGTCTAATTAACAAAAAATTTAATAAAAGTTATAATAGCAAAGAAAATTATTCGAAGTCCGTCAAATTCCAATGCATGATATTGCTTAATAGTTGTGTTTTTAAGTTATCCCAACATTCGATAAATGATATACCCTCTGAATACACTACAAAAAAAAAACGGTGTTTAGCGAGCACAATTAACCAAGCACCTCAGTGGTCGAACAATATCGACCACTTAGCGAGCACTTTGCCAGCACCCAATCAAAATTACCGAGCACCAACCAAGCACAAAAACCATTGTCGACAAATTGGAAATGTGGATGTGCTCGGTAAATCGGCGAGCACGGGTGTGGTCGGAAGTGTCAAAGTTTACCGAACATATACCGAGCACTTCGACAATGCGTCGTGGAATTGTGGCGCCAATAGTTCCCGGGAAGAATCTCCGAGCACCGGTGCTCGGAGATCTCCGAGCACTGTAGCGGTGCTCGGTAAACTATTCCGCGAAAATTTCGCGGGAATATTCTCCGAGCACTCGGCGAGCCCGTGGTGGTCGGTAACTCCATGCCGACATGGTGCGAGCACTTGGCGAGCATAACCGTGCTCGGTAAACGTGTACCGATAATTTCCGAGCACGGGTGCTCGGTAAAGTTTGTTTATATAAACATCTGCAACACCTTGCAACCAACCCACTCTCACTCCACTCCCCCATCTCCACCGCCGCCCCACTCCCCCAGCTCCACCGCCCTCCCAGCC